>BQNB010076592.1:18422-31113 GCA_026074375.1 Tanacetum coccineum
CTCGATCAAAGCATATCGACATCAGATATCACTTCATAAAAGATCAAGTGGAGAATGGAGTCGTCGAGCTTTACTTTGTTAGAACAGAATATCAGTTGGCGGACATTATAACACCCTGTGTTTTCAAGTCATTTACGACGTCGATAAATCCACAATGTACCTTTTGTATTGTACGCGTTTGCTTTAAATCGTAAATGTTAAGCTAAATCGCGTAAGCTAAAAATTAGCGTTCAATGTAAACGAGCATCAAACAATTAAGCGTTTACATCAAGCAAGTATTAAATAATTATTTTGAGAATAATTATGATCTAGTTGCCTTCTTAGCCTCTAGCCCTTCAAGTTGCCTATCTCATTCATATAGGGAATGCGACTTTCAGATATCTTTCCCTTCAGGGAGAAGAGCGGAATACAAACAAGCTATCCCGTAGGGAGAGGAATTGCGCGTGTGGACGACTTCTAGCCCGGATTCTGACTGAGTTGATTGAGTTGTCCTCTCAAAAGAACATTTCGATTTCTTCACAAACAACTTGTGTTGTTTTAAAGTTCGAAAGTTTACAGTTTCCCGGCGAAAAATCACCTGCTTGTTTACAGACCCGAATATTGGGTAGCTGTTGTTAAGCCTGGTCGAGCATTTCCACGATATCGTTATGATCAATTAATGGGACTTGGCTGGAAAGTGTTCCTAAGTTTTTAAGCTACAGAAGTAGTCTTCTCGGTGACTAAAGACTCAAAAAATGGGAAGATGAGGCCATGGGCAAGCGCATCCTTCAGTTAATGCTTCGCTTTGAAATCGCCTCCCTTCTTCCCTGATAGATAGAGCTAGTACAGAGATTAGGCTCTCCTACCTACATAGAAAGCAACCTTACCTTAGATTATATCCCAGCCTGGTAAGTAAGAAATGGATTACCATACCACCCTACTAGAAGAAAGAAAAGAATATCCAAGCATCCAGCCCATCTGAATCTTGGGTCCGGGCCATCTCTATTTCATGGGCCGAAGGCTAAGGCTTATTATATAATAGTAAGTAAACTGGTTAGCTTTAGGACTAGACAACCCCGCCGGGAGCCAAGAGAAGTAAGCTTAGGCTGCACATGTTAGATCCGATTCCAATTTGACGAATTACCCTCTTATGTCAAATCTGAAAAGAACCTATTCCTATTCGTCGTAAACAAAAGGCATATTAAACAAAGGTCTTACGGAGTCTTGTCCTAAAGTCCCACGCATGCCTGCTCTTCGTATATAGAGGCACGATTCTTGGCATCCTGCCTTTAAAGAGGCGCTTCGATAGACGATCAGTTATCAGTCTAGTTCGACACCTTGTTCTCAACTGAACTAGTAGACAGACGCCTCTGGGCATTTCTCAAAAGAGTTAGATCCGCCTAATCAATGTAGTAGTTCAGCTATTCCTTTGACAGACAGTGAAAGTTTCAGGCAAAGACAGAGGATCCGATCCTGTAGTCAACTACCTGGACTATTCAAAATAGAATAGACTGGATTAGCGGGATCCGTTTTCATCCGAACCCCATCTTGTTAAGCCTAAGAGGCACGAGCTATATCTTACATACTCTATTGTCCGATCATAGCCGTCTGAGAGTCCTGCCCGAGCAGGAGGAGCATCCAATCCATACCTAGGTAGAGGAAGCTGATCTGCCGTATGCACTTCCGACTGACACAATCGACAGCTTGAGGAATAAATGTGCTTTCATACTTTCCGAGTTTTGCAAGAATAATAATCGTGAACATGAGACCTTCGTCGACATCATACAAGAACTGACCTTAAAAAACAAGATAAGCGAAGGCGATTCACTTTCGCGTGAGGACTTTATTCACATTTTACGGACTTATTACGGCTTACAGAATTCGGAGATAGTGGGGATAGATGGGCTAGGAAATATGAAGAGCTAACGGGATGCTTACCGACTGAACGAACTTCGGCAAAAGGAAATGAAACGGGCGGGCGAAATGACGTGAGAGAAAGAACCTCTTAGTGGAGTCCAGTCCCTGGGCGGCTCTCGGTTCATGGCATGTTAAAACGACTCTATCGGCTTATAGTCATTCCTGGCACTCGGCGCATGTCTTTGATCAACACCGGTTCCGTCACTCGTATCTGGTTGAACCAGTACTTCCTTTCTGCCGTTCCTAGGGACCACCCACTCCCGTTCCTTGGTTGTTGGTGTATTGGCTCTTTGGTTTGGTTCCCGGTCAAAGCCGTGAAAGCAAGATAGGGTGAACACATATGTATCGTAATATGGGTATGAGTATAGTATATGTACAAACAGGTAAGTGAACTACTCCTTCGACTGGTCTGCCCGCCGTTTGCTTTGAGGGCCTACATCGACTAGGCCTCCCGCTGACTGAGGGAAGCGATCTGTCTTAAACAAGAAGATTTTCCGGGTGAACAATGAGATGGCATGTGAATGAGTGATATGGGGAGAAGGAATCAATTCTTGTACGTATGATATGGGGTCGGTACGATACACATATGGTGAACAGTCAAAGCGAGGGATGGGGTCTAGTTAAATACGATATGGGGAGATATGGGATACAGCTAATGTCGATAAGGAAGGGAGGGAAGGAGCTCTTGCCTTCAACTCAGAGCAGAACGTTCCTTCCGCAACGCAAGGCCTATTTCTTTCGTAGCAGCCAAGGATGAGTTCGATCCATTAGGTTCTTCGATTTGTTCAGAAAAGAAACGAGAGACAAGAAAACATCTTTGATTACGATTAAAAGGAACAATCTCAAATAGACCAAGATCCAATTTCGGGTCATTTCTTGGTGAACATGATCTGCCATAATCTCTTCGATCCCTTCATTTATGTGCCAGAATAAAGAGAGATTTGGTAGGAAAGTGGAAGAGACTTTTTTGTATATGATAATCAAAGGGAGTGGGAAAGCTGCAGTAATTCTTTGGAAAAGCCCGCTTCTCTTTGTCTTCGAGCTTTCATTCTTCAATCCACTGATTCGTTCCTTCATATACCTCCCCACCAATAGATAGAGACAAATGGGAATAACCGAACCACGTCTACAAAATGCCAGTACCATGCAGCTGCTTCAAAGCCAACGTGATGCTCCTTGGTCAAATGACTAAGATATTGGAGAATACCACATATGATTGAGAAAAGAGTACCTATAATCACATGAAAACCATGAAAGCCAGTTGCTAAGAAAAAGGTAGAACCATAAATACTATCCAAAATTGTGGAGGGCACTTGATAATATTCCATTCCTTGAAAGATGGTGAATACTAGAGCTAGTGAAACGGTAGCTACTAAAGCGTAAACTACTCATTTTTCCTTCCACGCGAGTATAGCATGATGAGCCTAAGTTACGGCAGCTCCAGATGAAAGGGGAATAAGAGTATTAAAAAAAGGGATTTCCCAAGGATCTAAAACCGCAATCCCTTTTGGGGGCCAAATACCTCCAATCTCTACCGTATGTGCCAAAGAAGAATGAGAAGAGCCTGAAAAAGAGCAAAAAGGAACATAACCTCCGAAACGATAAACAAAATAAACCCATATCGAGGTCCTAATTGTACGACTTTGGTATGATGTTCTTCCAACGTGGATTCACGTAGAACATCGCGCGACCATACGAACATGGTATATAGGATAAATATTAGGCCCAAACTGAGAAGTGTTGCACCCCCTTGAATTGAGTGGATGTACATCACACCTCCTACGGTGGTTGCCAAAGCTCCGAGTAAACCCGAAATAGGCTATGCACTTGGATCTACCAAATGATAAGAGTGCCTCTGAGATTTAATCATTAATAACTTTACCTCGGTTGCATGTAAACCCCCCCCCCCCCTTCACCCCTGTCCCCTAAAGTGGTAAAGAAGGCTCTTTGGGGTTTCTCTTTCTATCTGATAGGACAAACAAATAGGAAGGGATGGTTCTTTAGGGTTTTGAGTGTGTAACTTTAGAATAAAAAGAGGGTACGAACCCTAGTTCGTTTAGCAGCTGTTAGGGATGATTTTAGGGCCTAAAATCCCTATTCTACTTCCTCCAACTCATGTTCTAATCAAGTAAGGTTTATTTAATCATTCAATATGTCTATGTGTTGTTTGATTCATCTATGTTCATGCTTTATTAACATGCTAGGCTAAGCCTCCTATTGTGTTTATTTATGATTGTATAAAACCTAGAATGTAGATCTTAGTGGTGTTGCTTCTTGTGATGGATGTGCATGTTAGGTCTTAGAAAACCAGTTTTTGTCTGCATCATTGTTGATATGTCTAGGAAAACATGATTGTGTAGAAAGGATACCATCGGGTAACAGTCTTCATACTACCTTGCCCCTTAATATGGTTGATCTACTCTTAATATATTTCACATGCACTTAGTGTACTCCTAGGGGCCTTGTAATAGTCTTCATACTACCTTACTTATGCGTTGCTCTAGCGGAATACTAAGTAGATGACGGGTTCATGTAATTCGTTCATGACTTAGGAAATAGTAACACAGATCATCACAAGGGTGACAAAGCAACAACACTAGGAGAAGCAATCTAGGGATTAATACATGATTAAATAAACACAATCTTTTATCTTATTGTTATCACCAGTAGTTTAGATTGTCATTTAGTTTAAATAGCTAAAACCAAACCACCTCTCAAACATATGATTTACTGCTTTCATAAAATATAAAAACACAAAAATAATCTTCATTCAACCTTTAGAATTTTGTTACACCGTGATCAAGCCTTCCCAACCTATTCCCCAAGTGAACGATAACAACCCCCCGAGTCTTGCCTATACTACTACTACAACGATTAGGTGCTCTGCCTAAGAAGTTGTATAACTTCATGTAGAAGTTCTACGACGACCGCATCAAGTTTTTAGCACCGCCGCCTAGGGAATAGTTAGGTATTAGTCATAGTTTAGCTTGGTTCTACTCGCTTGAATCCTTTCAAGTGAGAATTTAATTTCGCATATTAGCTTTCTTATAGTCTATCTTTTTCTTTGTGCCATTTGTTCGTAACATTTGTAAATTTGTAAATTATAATGAATAGGTATGGTTATTCTAGCGTGGGTAGGTTTGATGTATTCTTTCGTAATCAACTCTTGGTGTTCCAACAAAATCAAGACGAATCTCTCTACGATTCGTGGACTCGTTTCAAAGACATAATCCGAAAAGTCCCGAATCATGGCCTTAGTATATGGACCCTAATTGAAATCTTTCTTAAACATCTCGACTCGTTATCCCGTCATATCATCAATTTGACAACAGAAAGGGATCTTAGGAAGTTTAGTGATATAGGAGCATGGTATACCATAGAGGATTGTGCCCAATAAAATAAAAAATGTAGCAACCCAACAAGCGCTTTTCCTGATGAAACAATAGCAAATCTAAATGTTCAAATAGTTGGGGATGATATGGTTAGGGTACAGGTACCTAGGTGCATGGCATAGATAGATTATGATGAGCATGTAGATAGCTTAAGTACGATAAGTAATGAGGTAGGAGTTACAAGCCTTGAGAGTACCACACAAACCCTGTAACATTCCGTATTTTCAGGTCATTTACGACGTCATAAATTTCACTATTTATTTTAGTCTCGTACACGTTTACTTTTAATTCTTATTATATAGTTAAATCGTGTAAGCTAAAAATTTTCATTCAACGTAGACGGGCACCAAACAAATTAAAATTTACGGCAAGCAAGAATTATATTATTTTTACGAAAATAATAATTAACTTTTTATATTTTTTTATTGGCTACGTAAAGTGTTTACGTTTCGCGATAAATTTCATTTAGGCATTCTCGAAACCACTAAAATTTATCTACGCTTCAACAAATACTCATTTTTATTTCCAATGCTCAAGGTTTATAAATCTTTACCCATGTTAGCTATATGAGCTGAATTCTACCTAAAGAAAACCAACCAAGACATAAACAATTACAAATGTACACTTTGTATTAAATCTACATCTTTTATACTACTAGTAAAGGATAAATATTTACTAAAGATAAAAAAATATATATATAAAATGTACTCCCTCCTCCCTTAATTTTCGGATGAGAAACAAGTCCCCAAGGGACAAAGAGTTCTCTTATTGCAACTAGTTTATGTGTACAACATCAACTAATTAACCCTTATGTTTCTTTGACCAACTTTTACCCTTAAAACTCTCCCCTTGTTCCCAACGTCCCACCCCCTTGGTCTTGATAGCCTTGGACTAGTCTTGACTAACTATTGCTACTTATAAGTTATTCACTAGAAGAAATAATAACATACACTTCATTACTTAGCCAAAACCAACTTCATTTCTCTTGTTTCCATCTCTTACCCACGGCCCAACCTAAAAACCCTCAAATAATTCACACAATTTATTTTATCAAGTATACAAGTAATCCCACATTATACCTAAGGCATACCAAGGAGGTTTAAAGGCTTGGTAAAGTTTTTACAAGGGTTAAGCAAGGATTAAAGCAAGTTAAGGTTTTCTTGGAAAGTTAGGGTTTTCACCCTTTATTTTCAAGCTAAGGTTTAAATCACAAGGGTGTGATTTGTTTGTCATTCTTCACTCATTCACCTAAGGTTATCTAAAACCTTAATCATTTTTTTTACTACTTATGATTTCATGTGTATAATGTTTATATAGTTAAATCACCATTTAGGATACTTATAAACATGTAAAATGAATTTTTATTGTGATTATGATTTCATATACTTTTACATATGTCATATGGTTGCTAATATCATGTTTTAATGTAAATGTAAGTGTTGTAAAAATTTTGGTTAGGTATAAAGAGTATATAAAAAACAAGTGTATATAATTAATTAGGTAAACGATATAAAAGGGTTGTTTTGGTTCTAATTCCAAAGCATGGATTTTATTGTTTATAAAAATAGTACGTCTCATGACGATTCCAAAAAGGTAAGAAACTTGAAAAACCGATTTATAACGAGGGAGATACGACGATTACAAGTTTACAATAATTAATACTTTTATAAAAATAATTTTATAAAAAGTTACTGTTCATCAGGAACATTTATTTTTGGAAAACATCATAAATAAGTAGAACTTTTAATTACGAGAACGTGCTCGAAAGAATCACTAAAAACGGAGCTAAAACGAGTAAGATACGACGTTTCAAAGTTATCGAACATTATTTATAAAAGCTGAAAACCAGTAAATGCTTCAGCAGCTACTGAAACTGCGTTTTGAGGACCTTCGGGTCCGATTGAGCCGAAGTGTAAAACTACAAAGTTGTTCGGAACGACATTTTACATAAACCTGACGATTTTCATAATTTTCGGATATATAGTTTGTAAACTAGACACTTTTTCTGACATGAATAGTGTTGGTTCGTTTTTAAATAAATTTTTGCGAAATATTTTAAAATCATCTATATAATATTTATTCATGTCTTAAACTTTATAAATATTATTTTACAAGGACAATTAAATTATTTATTCGATTATACGAGTACGAACACGTGACATTTGTTTAACAAATGCGATTTAAATATGATTTCATAAACACAATTAGATGGTGATGTAGCTATATAGAATTATATATGTTATTGGTACTTAGTACTTATTCGGCCTATATTAATTTAGGTTGCCTTCCGTCATTGCCGTAACGCATTTTCTGTTGTATTTGGATTATCATAACTCGAGGTGAGTTCATAGCCCCCTTTTTACTACGTGATTGTTTTACAAAATCTACGGGGTGAATTACATTGCTTGTTTTACTATTGGACACAAGTGTTTTTCTAAGTGTTTTCAAAGTGTTTAGAAAGTGTATGCTATCCAGATTACTGCCTGAATATTATTGCTAAGTTACCTTATTGCCGTGAAGTCCCTAACAAGTTTTCTTTACATTATTGTCATTCAAGCTTATTGTCTTTAAAATCTTGTTTTAAGCTCTTATAAAAGTTTCTTTTTAAAAGCTTGTTTAGTTTCCTGTAAAAAAAAATCAAAAATCAAAATATATATATATATATATATATATCAAAAAAAATCAAGAAAGCAAGGAGCATGGTTCATAAGGGATGGCCATTGGTTAGAGTTCTTTGGGTAAGCACTTAGGAAAGTTTTATAAGCTTTTTGAAAGCTTATTTCATAGCCTTAAGCATAGGACCCTTTGTAAGTTTCTCTTTTAAATTTTTGCTTATTTTCACTGTTCATTTGCTTATTTTGTGCTTATTTATTGCTTTACTTGCTTATTCATGCTTATTCATGCTTTTTCCTGCTTATTTATCATATTAATGCTTATTTGCCTTTGTTGTTAGCTTATTTGTCCTTTATTTAAGTTTTTACTTTAAAACTGCCATTTTTGCCTTTAAAACTGCTTGTCTCTTATTTGCTCATTAAAGTGCTTATTTATCATTGTACTTAGCTTATTTTTGCTTAACTTTAATCACTTCTCTTTTGTTTTTTTTAAATTTTGCTTAAATCTTCCTTGAATCAGTTTTAAATTAGTTTTCAAAAAGCTAAAGGGGTGTTTGGCATAGTGGGTCAAAACGGGCCAGAATTTGTATAAAGCCATTGGGTCAATTTGCTTACTTGTACAAACTCTTTTTAAGCTTGGTGAATCTGTTTTCTAAGATTTTTAGGTCTTTAAGCATTGTTTTTAGGTTTTTCTTAATGGTCTTTTTAAATATGTGGTGACAAACATTTTTAAAGTGCCTATTGGATTTTGCTTTCAAAACAGGTTTATAAGTATTGTTTTTATGTCTGGTTTAGTGTCTTAATAGGGTAGTGTAAAGGACTATTGGTTTTACTTGTTTTTCTTAAAAATTGTCAAGTCTTTGCTTAGAGTTTTTTTAGTCAAAACCTGTCCTTTTCAATTCCATATACCAGATACTAAAAAGGGTTTTTTAATTTCAAAATTTTGAACATAAGCTCTCCTTAGGTCATACTCCATCTGTTTTTGCTTAGTTTTGAGTTTTGAACTTATTTTATAGCTTATTTTTAAACTTGCACTTGTCCTCTTTAAAACTAAAAACACCAAAAAAACTTGCCCTGGTGCAAACAGCTTATAATACAGTCCTTTTTAACTGCTTTTTTGTTTTTTAAAATTTGTTTTATTTGCTTTTTTAGATAACCATTAAGCTGTTCTTTAAGCCAGTATAAGCCCAGCATTTTAGACTCCCTCTAACAGCTTATTTTTAAGCCAAAAAGAGAGCCCCAAGGCAGTTTGGTCTGCCAATTTAGCCCTTATAGCTTATTGCTCTTTCTGGCTTATTTGCTTTATCCTTTGTGCTTATTTTGCTTTTTCATTACTTATTAGGAATAGTATTCTATATGCTTTAGCTTATTTCTGTTTTCCTTGTGCTTATTTACCTAAAATTAGCCCAACAATTAAGCCTTCTTTAGACTTAGTGTAAATTAGCATATCTGTCAGCTTTAGTTGCTTATTTTCTAGCTTATTTTTCAGTTTCATAAAAAGTTGTCCTTTTTAATCTTGCTTATTTTTGAGTGTTTTACAAGTGTGTAAAAAGAAAAAAAAATTATAAAAAGAGAGAGGCCAAGGGTCGAACCCTAGGCCTCCCCCTTTGCACACACGACACACCTTGCACACACACTAACCATCATGCTACAATAGCTCATCCATTATCCCTAGCATCTTTTATTCTTTTAACCCTTTATTTTTCTTTTAAGCTATAAGCACATTTGTGCTTATTTCTGGCTTATCCAATAAGCCACCTTGCACCATTATATTTTTCTTAAATTTAACATTCTGTGAGCTACTTTTCTGTATTTTTGGGGATTTTTCCAAATTAGTTTGCTAATTTTAAACATTTATTTTCTTTAAAACTGTTTTTTAATTATTAAAAATTATTAAAAAATCAAAAAAAATAATTTTTTTTAGAAAATTTTATTTTATTGTTATGTGCACTAAGAGAATTAGTTTGGCTTTAGGTATGGGTCTATTGTTGCAATATTTGTTTTTTTAAGAAGGGTTTCGAACCCCGTTCTGTTGTTTTCGTTTTCAAATTTTATATAAAGCTTTCGTTTAGGATTTTCTTTAATATTTCTTTTAATTTAATCACTTTTAGGATATTAAACTGGAAAAAAATCTTTTTAGTTTAGTTTTTTGATGATTAGTTTTTTTTTTAAGTTCGCATTTTTTCGTTTCCTCGTCTTGTTTTTAAGTTTAAACCTCTTTAATGGCACTTCGTTCTTAGTTTTCCCTTGATTCGTTTGGTTGCGTTTTAATTTAGAAATTCAGCCAATCAATCAAATATCCTTTAACCATTCAAACGCGTGTTCCAACGTCTTCGATTTTCATTGCACCTCGACGGGATTTTACGACTCCGGGTAGGTTTTGAGGTGATGAGCTTTGGATAAAGCGATCTTTTTAAAGCCCCCATCTTGGGAATACTTACTATTGATTCTTATCCTTACGTATTTATATCCTTATATTTTTATATTTATTATAATTATTTATATAATTAAAGGTTGAAAATTGGAATCAATTTTGGCGCCGCTACCGGTGAGTGTATTCGTTTTCCTTTCATTTGAAGATTAGTTTTTGAGACCCTTCCCTTGTGAATTTATTTATTCCCTGTTTCGTGATCTATTTTATTTATTAAAAATATAAAAAACACAAAAATATTTTTCATTTTCTTTTATTAGTATTAGTATAAGATAAAAAAAATCAAGAAAAATAAAAAACATAAAAAAATTGTCCTTAATCAAGAAATAAAAATCATCATCAATATAATGCTTGCATCTTGAGCATTATCATAATAAGTTCCCGAACAAAAGATTCAAAACTTGCCTTTGTGTCACTAGCGACGTACGGCTCACCTTTAAAAGTTTAACAAACTCTAAGAGGGGTATAAGGAGGGTTGTTCCGAGGAACTACGACCCTAAAGGAGAAAGGTTTTTAATAGCTTCGCGCTTTCCTACTCCTCCGCTCCTTTGTGCATTTTTCTTTTAAAGAGCTACCGTGAAGCTTGTCGATTATTGGTTTAAGTTATTCGATCTCGTTTTGTCCATTAAAATAAATTGTGAAATAAATTGAAAAAAAAAACCAAAAATATTTTTCTTTTAATCTTTTTAGTGCATGCGCACTCGTTCTTCTTCTAATCTCGTTGGTAATTCTTCTTCTAATCCAACCACTTCAAACCCGAAACGTCGTAACCGTAGACGTTCAAATCAAGAAGTGTCGAGTACCGTTCGCTCTTGAGGAAGATCACGCCGTAAGTTACGATGGCCGATCAAAGTACCATTTGGATGGCATTGCTCGTGCCACCCATACCGAGGGTTATGCAGAGGCAATCGTGGTTCCACCAATTCTTGCTGAGCACTTCGAGCTCAAGCACAGTCTCATTAATATGATGACTTCGGACCAATTCTTCGGACTTGAGAAAGACAATCCTCATGATCACATCCGTTGGTTTAACAAAATAACTTCCACAATCAAATACAAGGATGTGCCGAATCATGCGATTAAGCTTATGCTTTTTCCTTTCTCTCTTGCGGGGGCAGCCCGCCGGTGGCTTGAAAAAGAACCCCCCCGTTCTATCACCACTTGGGATGATCTCGTGTCCAAATTCATTAATGAATTTTTCCCTCCCTCAAGAACGACAAACCTTCGAAATGAAATATCTAATTTTCAACAAAAGTTTGATGAATCATTTCATGAGGCGTGGGATCGATACAAAGATCTCCTTCGTGCTTGTCCTCATCATGGTTTCACCGAATTGCACCAACTTGATACCTTCTACAATGCCTTAAACCCGGCCGACCAAGATTCTTTGAATTCTGCCACCGGTGGCAATCTTTTGGAAAGACGTACTCAAGATGTGTTGACGATTATCGAAAACAAATCCAAGGTCCGCAATTCACGAAACAAATCGATTGTTTCTCAAGTGATGTTAATTCTTCTTCTTCCTCTGAGATAGCCAAACTTACTCATGCAGTAAATCAGCAAACAAGTGTTGTGACTACCGCCATGACCGCTATTCTCAAGCAATTTCAAGCAACCCCACCTCCAGCTTCCGTAAAAGCCGTTGAGGAAATTTGTGTTACTTGCGGTGGTGCTCATCCTTATTATCAGTGTCTCGCCGCCGATGGCAACACTTTTCGGGATAATATTCAAGGATACGTTTCAGCAGCCGCGGTTAACTACAATCAGGGTAATTTCGGTTATCGTCCTCCGAGTGTGGCTAATCAAATTCGACCACCGGGTTTTGCTCAACCAAATGTGCAAAATAATCAAAACCGGTTTAGCCAACCTCAAGGATATAATCGAGGAAACAATTTCAATCAAGATACATCTTATCAAGCTCCAACTCAACAAAATCAAGTTGTACCTTTAAGTGAGTTGGAGAAAATTAAGAAGATGAATGAGGTTAATATAAAAGTCATGCAAGCTCATTAACAATGTGAAAAATGAGTTAAGAAATGAAATGCAAACTTCGATTCAAGCTTCAATGTCAAATCAAACCAATGATCTTAAGAGTATGATGGCTAGTTTTTTCTAAATGAATACCCCTTCTACCTCGGGTTTGGGATCTCTCCCTAGCAACACCATTGCTAACCCGAAAGGTGAATTGAAAGCCATCACCACTCGAAGTGGTCTTGTTCTTGATGGACCTTCCATTCCTATGCCCCTTCTATTCATCAATCCGGAGGAAGATGAACGTGCAGAGGAGACTTTAACAGACCCAGAACTCGCTGAGTATACCATTAAGGTCCCACCTCCTCTTGTCCAAAAAGCTAAACCTA
>BQNB010076593.1:1148-13268 GCA_026074375.1 Tanacetum coccineum
TTTTAGATCTGGCTGAGGCCGAACCGAGAACCAAACCAAATGTAGGTGCTACGTTAGTTTGGTTATGTCAGACCGGACCGTGTTTTGCACAAACATAGCCACCATCACTGCCTTTAGCCCTTTAATCACTCACTGACTGGAAATTTTTGAACAT
Organism: Tanacetum coccineum; assembly: GCA_026074375.1. Classification (NCBI taxonomy): domain Eukaryota; kingdom Viridiplantae; phylum Streptophyta; class Magnoliopsida; order Asterales; family Asteraceae; genus Tanacetum; species Tanacetum coccineum. The sequence goes on from BQNB010076593.1 coordinate 1,303, forward strand.
GCAGACAAATAATTGAATTACAAAATTGAAATCGTTTTGGGGTCAACAGCCACAATACGAACCAATCAGAGATAGATACATACACACCATCATCACCTCCAATTGACTTCTCTCTGTCATTCAGAGGATCAAAAGCCCCTGAAAATCTGGATACCAGTATCTATACTTTCAACCTTTTTCTTGTCCAATTGCTGCAAAGAAACAAACCCCTCATGAATGGCTAAAAAGCTTCCATGAAGAACATGTTCACACTTGCAAAAAGTCCCTATGTGTCATCTTCAGTGTGGCTGAAACCTAAAGATATTAATTTCTCTACTCATTTAGCTAAAAATGGGTCATTTCCAATGCGTAAATTTAAAAACCTACTACGCTAAAAGTAGTCTCACTAGTTCAGAGGACAATAATTGTCACGCTAAAAAAAAGTCATCTACAAGTTAAGAAAACCGCCCTTGTTCACTTGTGCATTTTGCTACAAATATTGTAGCTTTGTTCAAAATCTGATAAGTGATATAGTAATATCAGTTTATGTGCCACATCACTCCTATTTCACTAGCTGTTGATCTAATTGAAAACGAAGACAAAGGGAAGAACCCTAATTTGTTTAAGCTATGTTAAATGACGTATTAAAGCTCATTAATAAATGCAATGTGCTCATTAATAAATGCAATGTTTAACTAAATGGATACGGCGGGGCATGACAAGAAAGCACTATGGGTGTTTTTTTGTGATCAATAGGGAACTTAAGATATCATCATAACGGAGGTGTATAATGACACCACAGACACTATAAGTAGCAAAAAAACCGGTACAAAAAAGCTTTTAGGGATACTTGTACTTGACGGAGATCTGAAAATATTAAGCAACCAACAATTATTTTGATTCCTAGGGTGCATCAGTTGAAGGGATGCTAATGCCAAACCTAACTACCAGAGTGGCTCTTCCATGAAGCATAGGCTCGGTATGCTGCCAATGCGATCATAGCTGCAGCAGCTCCAACTGCAAATTTGTGATCAGAACTACGTCAATAAACAAGAATATACTAGAATGGGCAAACTTTGCCCAAATGAGTCAAATTGGGTCAATATGGGCTTTTTCATACGTATCTTGTTTGGGTGGAAAAAGATATCCAAATGTGTGTAAATGGGCTATAAAAAAAATCTCAAAGAATTTAGAGGTCAAAACAGGCAGATTAGCTCGCGTATATTAGTTATTACTAAACTGTTTTAGTGATTAGAGGGCCAACCCGAGTACCCGTTTTTGAACTAGTTGTTTTTAGACGCATGCTTTGACTCGTTACCCAAGCAGACCCAACCCTGCCTATTTTGATGCCTTTATCAAGCACCACCAAAAATTCTCCAAAAGATCCTATTCATATCACTTCCCTTTACGCTGATACGAATGGATTCCTCTATTTTCATTTCCTGAAAGATCTACAGCAAAAGGTCGAATGTTGCGGAATAAAGTGAGTGAGTAAGATATCCATACCAAAATTGTTTTAGTATTTATATATACTTTTAAATACATTTTATACATTAAAAAATATAAAAAGTTATATAAAAAACTTAGGGTCGACAATGTCGACCCTAACGTTTAACCCAAACTTATTTTGTTGACTTACTAGTTTTAGTGAATAATTGTGGGGCCCATGTGTAGTTTAGGGTCGACATTGTCGACCCTAAATTCTCTTCGACCCAAAACATCATTATTGTTGTAGTGTTAGTTGAAAGAAAACACCCTTGTTTTCTACAAAATGTTTCGTACAAAACAAGGAAAATAGAGATTGCGTTTAAATCAAAATTCTCTACAAACCACAAAACAAGCATTTTCCAACTTAGCAAGGGAAACTACAATACACATTTTTTTTGTTTTCCTTGCAACCCCCCTTGTTTTCTTGAGAAAAGAAAACAATATCATATGAAAGTGTTTTCTATATATTGTGAAAAATTAAATCTCCTCTATTGCTTTACAAATCTAAAAATATAAAACTAAGAAATTTTTTCTCTAACTAAACGCACCCTATAGTCTTTAAAAAAATCTACAAGCTAATATCATCAACACTAAAGTTAAACACAATATACCTGAGCAAGATTAGCTACCGAACACTCTATAAAAGCTTCAATCTCCCTATACTGAAGCCAAATTGGCGATATCACCTGCTCTCGACTCATCGGGTACTGTTCATATGCCAAATCTAATTTGCATCCAACCACAATCACCGGTACCTTCCCCTATACATATACAAAAACAAAAACATTAATCAGGTCTCTAAATCTGATTCTCAAACAACTAATTCATAGAGCATTATGAGTTTTCTTTCACTCCCAAATAATCAGATAAAAGAGTATTATCACCTTTGAATAACACAATATTATAAAAATATGGACGGATACTAAACCTTCAAACAAAAAAGCAACATTATCCACTGTATTACAACACAGCATTATAAATATATAGAAATATACTAAACCTTGAGATGACATGTTTATTTCACTAACAATCAGATCAGCAGCATTATCTATGATATCAAAACACGCTATTAATATAGCATAGAATATGGACAACTGATAAACCTTCGGACGCCAAGTTTGTTTCACTAATATAGTAACAAATAATCACATAAGCAACATTAGCAACTGTATCAAAACACAAAATCATATTAATATAGACCGATATTAAACCTTCACGCAACGAATTTATTTCACTTACAAATGACATAAACAGCATTACCAAATTTAAACTGCATCACAACAAAATATCATAAAATATGGACCGATTTCAAACCTTCACATGAGCTTACTTCATTTACTTATCAGTATCACATAAGCAACATTCTCTACTATATCATAACAAAACATTATAAAAATACGGAAAAATAACAAACCTTCAAACGACGAATCTCCTGAAACCAAAAAATCTGAAGACTACTAAACGTTTCAGGTTTATCACAAGCATACGTTAACACTACCACATCCGCTCGCTTTAACTCCTCCTCTAGCTTAGCTTTACCTTCCAAACTACACATTAAACAAAATAAATATATAAATACTCCCTACGCCCACTACACAAAAACACAACAGTTGAAAACATAATTATTATCGTTCATCTTGTTGGATATTGGTAGTCGGATTACATTTATATATTACGAATATGTGAGCCTATTGGGGGCACACACGTTAATACATGAAGAACACGTTTTATACTTCACATTAATATAAACCAAGGACTAGAATGAACAAAACCCAAACCCCAAGGACTCCCCAAGGTGGCCGGTTCCTATGAGGGATAATGAGAAGGTTTTTGTGTGTTACAAGGACAAGGAAAAGGCTTGTGATAATTGTAGGACTTTTGGTCTTCTATAACTATCACAACTAGGGTATCATGCTTATAAATACTCCTCATCCTTATTCATTCCATGTGCCTAACTCTCTCATAAAACCTTCAACAGAAAATCGTTTCGTGTTCTTTCTTTTGTTTCCAGCCGAATTCCATAATACCCATCAAGGGTTGGTTTTGATTTTCGGTACAATTAGGGTTTTGAATCCCTAATTCGGTTCTTGGTTTTTTTTTCGGTTACTAATTCAAGAGTTTGCTTGGTAATCGGGATATTATACAAAGGTTGTTCGTTTGTGAAGTTTAAGTCTAGCAAGCTTACGTGTTTGGTTGACGTGACTGTGTGAGCAACCGTAGAGGCAATTTACTTTAATTGCTTGTTTCGTTTTCTTGATCAATTATCAAAGAGGTACGCGTTTCTTTTACTTCTTGTTTAAGTGTTAACCATATGCTATTACTAGATCCAAATCCGCTGCGTACTCGTGGCTAAACTAGTTACCTAGGTATATAAATCCCAACAGTGGTATCAGAGCCAACTCGTTTTAGCTTTATGGGTTACACGTTTTGTTTTAATTATATGCCTTGTTTACATGCCTATCATTAAAACATAGTCTATGATCTGCTGCGTTTGAGATTTTATTTATGTTTTACTAGAAAAATATGACAACAATATTTAGATTCTTGCCATAAGATAAATAAAATAAGTAGATATTGATCCTGAAAACTATTAAAAGTTAATATAGGTTAAAAAGGAAAATTAAGATTGTTAATTTAGCTTGCATGATTCCTTTTTAATTAATTGCCTATTCCGGCTATAAGACCCACTCAATCACAATAAGTGGTGAATGGGGCGATCTAGGCACTTTAGCAGAAAACCTAGTGAGGGTCTTATGGTTCTCCATTTGGGGAAGACTCGCGAGAGAACTCGGATTTTACATGTTTACTTGTATGCTTAATGTCATCTTTTGATTATGAATCTTAGTATGCATGATTATTTAATGTCTAAATTGTTTACACGCCTAATTAGATATGCCATATGACTAAAAGATGATGTTAATGTAGTCTATTAATTTTACACGCAAAATGCATGCTCATAGTGACCAACCATTTGTTTCGTGGAAAACTGTTTTTGTAAAAATTAATAAGACTAAACTATTGAAACTTGTTTTTCATGAATTAAAAACTGGACGCTATGGACTCATGGGAAGTACGGCTCATCCACTAGAACAGACTATAAGAGAAGTTTAAGGCGGGTTGTTTTACGTAATTCCCTAAAGAAATAAGGTTTTTAATACGCTTCGCGCTGACCTATTTCTCCGCTTCTTTGCGAGTTCGATTGGAGTTACCGTGAACCATGGAATGTCACTACAGTGTCATTATTAAAAGTTTTTAAATTAGTGTTACAAAGTTGTTTACATGCTTCTTTGTACACGTTTTGACACATTTATGTGAATACCCCTAGAAAATTTAAGTCTATGCCACCCAATCGTAGAACACGTGCACTTGGTTTGAGTCTCTTTGTCAGACCCTGGACCCATACCAACCCATGGTGAATTTCGTCTACTGGTCAGACCTTTGACGATTTTCACACGTTCTCGTTTGGTCGACTTAATTCGAGTCTCTTGGTCAGACCCTGGACCCGAGGCATAAGATGATACTAAACATGCTCTTAACATTATTACATGCTGACTAATGTTTTGACAAGTATCATAAGTGGGACTGCAAGTTGGATCTTAGTCTTAATTAGTAAATTAATTGGGTAGTTAATTCTATTAAGAATTTAATTATCGAAAATACTAATTGTTTGAACTTTTATTGTAGATGACTACCTCAGTCGGAAACAATTCGGTATTTCATGAGTATATTTTCTTCGAGAAACAAAAACACACGACCCCCAAGAACTACCCCATTGATTGGTACAGACAACTACGTTTGGTACTTTCAACTAAAGACAAGGAATATTACCTTGAGCATCCTATTCCTGTTGCACCAGTTGCACCACCTGGACAGCAAATTCCTCCTGAGGACCTTGCAGCTCATGCTGCATGGGTTAAAGGCCAAAAGGAAGTTGATGTGCTCATGTTGTTGACCATGGACCTAGATATCCAACGAAATCTAGCTCATCTTGGTGCTTATGACATGCTCCAGGAACTAAAAGCTATGTTTTCCAAACAAGCTGACATGAACTTTCTGCAGACTGTGAAGAATTTCCACACTGCAAGCAGAGAAGGATCCAATCCTGTTAGCCCTCCACGTTCAAAGATGAAGGGCTACATGACAACTTGGAGCCGACTCGTCAACCAGTTGGTCAAAACCTTGCAGTGAGTCTTAATCTTGATCCACACTCAATAAGGATTTTACCAACTTCGTGCAGAATTTTAATATGCACGGCATGGGAATATTATACACTCTCTATCTCTACATCGACTACATGCCATGCTTAAGCTGCATGAAGAATCGCTGCCAAAGAAAGATGCTAATCCTGCACTTCATGCAATACGAGCATGAATGGTCTGAAAAATCAAAAGAATAAAACCGCACTAAGCTGGTAGAGGTGTAAAGGAAGGAAAGAACAAGATGGGCCTATGCTCATAACAATGTTCCATTTTACTGCCTTAAACCTAAACTCCTCCACCACCTAAGAAGGATAACCCAACAAAGGACGCCATTTGCCACCAAGTGTGAAGTATGGGCACTTGGGGTTGGGGAAGAGGGAATGGTGGGGAGGTGGGGGGGGGGAAAGGAATGTCCATGAATCTCTACGCGAGTTGTGAAAAAGAAGAAGCTATCTCAGGGAGCTAGCGCTTCAGGTGATTATCACCATAGAACTCTACTCATCCCTAGTAAATCTTGATTTATAACACTGATTGTGGTACCTCCATATTTGTATTACTACTCAGGGACTACGGGGAAGTAAGAAGCTGAAACCAGGGGCTTTGAGTCTGTACGTGGGCGATGGTCATCGTGCAGCCGTTGAAGCAATTGGAACTTATCATTTAGAGCTCCCTAGTGGATTAGTTATTGTCTTGAACAATTGTCATTATCACCCTCTATCACTAGATGTTTATTTCAGTTTTCGCGTTGTATGACGATGGATTTATTAAACGTTTTGATGATAACAATGTTATTTCATTTCAAAGGATAATCTAGATTATTTTATGGCTGTTCTACGGGATGGCATTGTTGAAATTTGATATGTCTTGTTCTAATACAAACGATAGTTCTATGTATGCAATTACTATAAAAAAGCCAAAATTAATTAGACTCTCTCTCTTGTGGCACTGTCGTTTGGACACATTAGCAAGAAACGCATTAAAAAAGTTGGCAACAAGATGAGACCTTCTCAATTCTATTGGACATCGATCTTTAGGAAAATGTGTTTCATGCTTGGTCTGGCAAGATGGCTAGAAAACCCATTCACATCAATATGGAAAGGGCTTAAAGATCTACTCTGGACTAATACACACCATTATGTGGCCCATTTAGAATAGTGCAAGATAAGTATTCTAGCTACTTTCGTCACTTTTCACTGATGATTTTCAGTCGTTATGGTTATGTTTACCTGTTGAAACATAAACATGAAGTGTTTGAAACCTTTAAGGTATTTCAAAAGGAAGTAGAAAACCAACTCGGGAAGACCATTAAGTCACTACGTTCTGATCGTGGAGGTGAATATATGATTCAAGAGTTTTTGGATCATGCAAAAGGAGCATGTAGTCTGATTGTAAGGTTTTCACACTATAAATATTATAATAAATCATAAAATATAAAATATATATATAAGCTAAAAATCAACAGAGCAATGATACCGAAAGTAGTATAGAGGTGGTTTTCCGGGTCGTTATATCCCCAACGAGAGCTGGAAGGAAGATCGGTACAATCGAAGAATTTGATTTGAAGGAAGGAATAGATTTGAGAAGGTGGAAAAGTCAAATTAGATGATAACGAACAAAAACGTTTAAGAAAAACCTATAAATTATGAAATTAAACGAGAGCCCGAATCCCGAACAAAAGGGGGAAAACCTAAAAACTTTAAAAATAACCCTACGAAGAAATTTTTGCTTCTAAACTACTCTAGGGATCAAATAACGAAGAATGAAAAAGACTAGACCGAAAACGGAGTTCGTTTGACCCAAAAACGAGTCAAAACAAAATCCCGTACCCGGACCCGTTCTTTAAAAGACAAAAAGTTGTAAAAATGACCCTACGAAAATTTTTATATTTTTCCTACAAACTAGATGATAAAAGAAAATTTTCTAAAAAAGCAAAATATTTTTTTGATAATTTTTGTATTTTTTATGAATTAAATAAACTTTTATCTAAATTAAATTATAAAAAATATTAAACGATTACTAAAAATTCTGAAAAATTTACAAAAAATACTTTACTATATAAAGTTCCTACGAAAAATGAAAAACACCACACAGCTTATGCAATAAGCCCGTAAATAAGCTAAACAGCTTATTAGGCTTATAAGTCACAAATGTACATAAATACCAAGTGCCTTGGGTCTTTAACGAAAAAGACCCAAGGGCGCAGTGGTAAGTATGTTTGTAAAAGGGGGTTTGTATCGCTTGGTCCCGGGTTCGAGTCTTGCTCACCCGGGCCAAGTGTCTTTCCCCCTTTTTATTTTTTTTGCAAACTCTAGGGTAGAAAATGTAAAAGACAAAAGTACAGGGTAGGCGGGCAAAGATTTGGGAATTTACACTACTATGAAAACGTATAACCCTGTACTATCAAAGATATACAAAACAGACCCTACGATTCTAGCTTATTTTTGGCTTATTAAAAATTGAGAATTAGCAAAAACTTAAAACTACAAACTTATTAAAGAGCTTATTCCTAACAACTTTAATAAAAGCACTTTCAACTTTTGACAAAAGAATAAGCTAGAAAATAAGCTTAAAGTTGACAGTTGGGCTAAAATGGCTTAAAAGCCAATTTTTCTAAGTCTTTTTGCTACTTATGGTCGAATAAGCTAAGCTAAGGACTAAAATAAGCAAAAGGGAATTAAACTAACTTAAATAAGCTGAAAAGGGCTAAGTGCTAACACAAAATAAGCTGGGAAAAACTTAAGATGACAGGAAAGTTAGACAAAGAGCTTAAAGGCAAAAAGGGCTTAACTTGGGCATTCAAATAAGCTATCAAAAGGGAAATTTAGCAAACTAAACTATCTAACTTAACCTAAAAAGCTACTAGGACACAAGTGAGCTTATGAAATAAGTTCAATAAGCCAAAGTCAAAAAATAAGCAATCCCTATGCCTAAGGGAATGCTAAAACAGCCAAGAGGCATGTTTGGGCTTAAAAATAAGCCATCAAATAAGCTCTTCAAGGGCTGAAACTTTGAGGACTTATACAAGAGCTTATAAACTCTTAAAATAAGCCAAAAACTTGGGCTTTAGAACTCAACAAGACAGAGAACAAAGGGCTTAAAATCTCCCCTTTGCACCAGGGGAGATTTAAGCTTAGCTTTAGTAGCTTATTTGACAGCTTGCTAAAAGCTGTCAAATAAGCTCTAATCAATCAAATAAGCTTAAACAGATGGAGTGTTATAGCCAAGGGGCTTGTGCACCAATTTTCAACCTCTAAAACTTAATTTAACTTGCTTATTTTTGTAAGTGAAAAAGGAGGGGATACCTTAAATCCTCAGCAGTGACGAACACAGTTTTAAAAAACTTTAGAAAATCATTTTAAACTAAAAACTTTCTAAAAAACAGCTTAAATTGGTTAAAATTAAGCTAAAGTTAACCCAATACCTTACCCCATGCAACAACCCTTTTTGACGTTTTAAGGTTTGTAATCCCAAACACCCTTTACTTCAAACTTGCCAAATAAGATGCACTTAAATCTAATTAAAAGCTAAAACAGCTTAAATTTTTTATCCATTCTATTTTAAAATGACCTAGTTTAAACTCATTAAGCTATAAATGCCTAGCTCTATTTTGGAAAAAATAAGCTGTTTCTCTATAGATTAGCTACTTAAGTGACAGTTTTGAAGATAGTGATCTTACACACAATTTATTGCAATGAGAGCACTTAAAAGCAGTCAAAATAACAGTTCTAAACTAATGATTAGCAAAGATAAAAAAGAATACTAAGTAAAGGTTTAGCTAACCATATTAGCTAAATGGAACATTAGTGAATGAAACCTTGGATTTTTGTTGTCTCAGAAACCAGGGCCATCTTTTGTGTGAGTGGCCTAAAAAGACATAACCATAGTGGCCCTTGCCTCTATCCTCTGAGCTAAAAGCTCAATAAGCTGGATAAATAGCTTATTTTTCAATGGGCTTCCAAAATCAATCAAATGAGCATTATGAACTAATTCAACTTTAACCACAGTATTTAAGAACTCTTTAAAGGTATTAATGAATTTGAGCTTATTAACAAGAGTAAGCTCCAAATTAGTTATTGAGAGCTTATGAAGTAAAAACGGTTAAATTTTCATTAAAACTTGAAAATTACAAGTTTTGCATACACGAAATTAATTAAAATCTTTAAATTACTTTAATAAACTACATCAAACTACTTAAAACTGAAATTAAAACTGAATTTTGCCACACTGGGTTACAAGCTTTTAATAGCAAAAATGACTATAATAGGTTTCTTTCCCTCTCCTCTGCTATGTGCTTCTTTCAACACACAATAAACTGGGGTGTGTTTGTTTTATGAGGGTTCAAGCCTCAATTCATGGCCACTTCATTCTTCAAAAATCATCTTGGTCGTCGAATTGAGCCTTGGGGGTGTAGGATTGCCAACTTGGCACATTTGTAGCTGGGAAAGGTGGTGGAGGAGGGGGGAGATGAATATCCATGGGGGAATTGGTTTGCAGGGTAAAAAGATGGTGGGGAACCCGTGAGTGTGTTTGGGCGGAAAAAAGAAAGCGGGAAAGTTGGTTTGAGTTGTAACAGGGCAAAGTTTTAAGAAATGGCAAAGTTGGTCCCTAATGGTTATATGTGTTATTGCACATTTCGTCCTTGTGGTTATATAACTTTTGGGGACTTGGCAAAACAAGTCCCATGAGGTTCTTAACTCGTTTTTGCAGCATTAGTCCCTCTCGTTGTGTACAAGTAATGGGGACTTGGCAGTTTTTGCCCCCCCATTGTCACTGGAGCTCAAGTTTGCAAATTGGCTTCTCTTTTTTCTTTTCCTTTTTCTTCTTCACAATAAGTTTAGGGGTTTGGCAAATTAAACCTTAATCTTATATTCATGGTGTGTTGACTTTTTTGGCTTCGGGGTTGGACTTGGGCTTTGACCAGTTGACCTTTTCTGTTGAGCTTTTTGACTTGATTAACTTTCGGGCTTTGATTTGGCTTTGTCTTTCAAAACCAAAGCTTACAAGCTTATAAACCCTAGATTAGGTTTGAAACCCTAATCTTTCCTTTTCTTCCTTAATACTTGCAAATGATGATCCAATGCTTGAAAACACTTTAGTATGCCTTAGGATTGATGTGTAAAGGGTTGTATGGATTGTAGAAAAATTTTGTATGGTTTGATTATATGAGCTTATTTGGCCGTGGGTTTTGGACTTACAAAAGAGAGGAAGAAAATAATTTTTCTAAGTAATGAGTTTATGCAAAGTTTACATATGCATGCATGTGTATTTATAGTGAAAATATCTTCTTACCCTAACCATGGTTACTTTCTAACCCTTGCACAAGGTTAAGAAGTCAAGTTGTTCATGGTGTAAGAGTTTGTTTCCTAGATATTTCTTAAATATCTAGATATTATGGACAAATGAAAATTCTTAGTCCTATCATCAAAAATTCGGCCACATACTCATATGTATGTTGTTATATTTATTAATTTGAGTATTGGGTATAATCGTGGGTATTTGTTTAGGCGTAGTTAGGTTTTGGAACTTCCGGGAATGCCTAAACGCATTTTATCGTGAAACGTAAGCATTTTACGTAGCCAATAAAAATAAGATGAACAAAGTTAATAATTATCCTCTAAATAATCATATAACACTTGTTGGATGTAAACATTTAATTGTTTAATGTCCGTTTACATTGTATGATCATTTTCAGTTTACGCGATTTAGCTTAACGATTACGATTTAAAAGCAAACGCGTAAAACCCTAAAAATAATTAGTGGATTAAATAATGTCATACAATGACCTAAAACACGAGGTGTTATAGCATTACTTTAGTATAACAACTGCATTAATTACTCAAACACACACACAAAATCTTTCACTAGATAAAACTCACTTAGCCTAACCTAAACTAACTTTATAACAACTAACATCTACCTACTGCATCACTTTAATACAACAACTGCATTAATCATTCAAACATAAAAAAAAACTTTTCAGCACATAGATAAGTAGTTTGCAAAATTATTTATACATTGCTTCACACTAATTGCACCCAAAAGATGTTTACACCAACATTGGTAACCAAACAGTGATTACGCCAATAGTCGCATTGAAACAGAAGATAGTTTCATAATTTTCTCGCCATTATAAACTAACATAGTTACATTATGATGCGGTCGTATTTAAAATATTTCAGCTACATGAAAGATACTTACCCTTTTACTATTTCCACAGTGCGTTAGTATACAGTAAGTTTAAACATTTAAGTACATGACACTTTACATTTCGATGCAACTAATCATAAAATAAATATACCA
>BQNB010076593.1:16142-27392 GCA_026074375.1 Tanacetum coccineum
TTTTGGCTTTTAAGCCTTATAAGCTGTTCGAGCTTATTTCGGGCTTATTTCTCAAGCAACCTTGTGTTTTCTTATTTTTCGTAGGTCAGTTATAAAGTGAAGTATTTTTTGTAAATTTTTCAGAATTTTTAGTGATCGTTTAATATTTTTTATAATTTAATTTAGTTAAAAGTATATTTAATTCATAAAAAATACAAAAATTATCAAAAAAATATTTTGCTTTTTTAGAAGATTTTCTTTTGTCATCTAGTTTGTAGGATAAATATAAAAATTTTCGTAGGGTCATTTTTACAACTTTTCCTCTTTTAAAGAACGGTCCGGGTTATAAAGTGAAGTATTTTTTGTAAATTTTTCAGAATTTTTAGTGATCATTTAATATTTTTTATAATTTAATTTAGTTAAAAGTTTATTTAATTCATAAAAAATACAAAAATTATCAAAAAAATATTTTGCTTTTTTAGAAAATTTTCTTTTATCATCTAGTTTGTAGGAAAAATATAAAAAATTTCGTAGGGTCATTTTTACAACTTTTCCTCTTTTAAAGAACGGTCCGGGTGCGGGATTTTGTCTTGACTCGTTTTTGGGTCAAACGAACTCCGTTTTCGGTCTAGTCTTTTTCATTCTTAGTTATTTGTCCCATAGAGTAGTTTAGAAGTGAAAAATTCTTCGTAGGGTTATTTTTAAAGATTTTAGGTTTTTCCCCCTTTGTTCGGGATTCGTGCTTCCGTTTTTCAGTTGAATTTCGTAATTTCTAGGTTTTTCTTAAACGTTTTTGTTTGTTATTGTTTAATTTGACTTTTTCAACTTCCCAAATCAATTCCTCCTTCAAACTCAAATCTTCGACTGTATCGATTTTCCAGTCCAGCCTCGTTGGGGATAAACGACCCGGGAACACTCTATACTACTTCTCGGTTTTATTGACCGTGTTGGTTTTTACACTTAGATATATATTTTATATTTTATTATCATATTTATAATATTTATCTTGTGATTCAGCCGAATCAGTATCCCATCAATTCCATTTATGTTACCATACACCTATACCCCCTCAACCCTCTAAAAGACCTCTTTGTAGTAATGACTAATACTTGCGCCCAGTCGGTGGAGGTTTGATCTTTAACCTAGCCTATGGTAATTTATAATCTAGGAAAGGGTAATTAGTGGTTATTTTCCGTTTCCCCTTTATTGTTATAATTCATTATACACCTAAGAGAAAGAGAGAATCCAAACACTTATGTGAGGTGATAGTATATACTTTCCGTGCTTTTAATTACGAGGTCTAGAAGGTTGTGTCATAAACTGCTTTTAAAGAGTAGATTAAATTCCCCTGATATTGCTATTGTCTAGGTAGAAAAACTCATTTGCGTGAGGACAAGCAAATCCCAAGTGTAGGGGTATTTGATGAGGTGTCATATTATACACCATTTCGGGGTCATTTAACCCCCTAAATCATGTAAATATGCCCAGATTATGTGCTTAATCATTTTTTTTTCAAGTTTTTAGCACTTGGATGGCATTTAGAGGAAATACACGTGACTTGGGCTCATTTGGAGAAGAAACGAACAAGACTACAACTCTACACCATGTATCTTGAAGAACCACGCATACAGAGCGTGGAGACGGCGTCACAAGTATAAAGCGACGCCATAGTGATTTGCAAAGTGACGGCGTCAAGGATTTTTTGACGGTGTCAGAACGTAGCCGCCTTAAAGAGGATCTAAAATCATCGACGTGGCAACGGGTCACGGCTTCGAAGCGACGCCGACGCGTCGCATTTCTTTTAAATACAAAACCGATTTTAGGGTTTTAAGTGTGTAACTTTGTATAACTTTTGGGAGACGAACCCTAGTTATTCTAGCAGCTTTTAGGCCGTTCTTAGGGCCTCAAAACCCTATTGTAACTGACCTTAATCTATGTTTTAATCAAGTAAGATTGTTTATCATTAATCATTCAATATGTCTATGTGTTGTTTGATTGATCTATGTTCTTGCTTTCTTTATAACATGCTAGGCTAAACCCTCCTTTGTATTTACTTATGATTGTATGAAACTTAGATTGTAGATCCTTTTAATGTTGCTTCTATGGATGTGTGCATTAGGCTTTAGAAAATTAGCCATAAAATATTAAATTGGCATAGACGTCTAAGGAAACGCGAGTGTGTAGAAAGGATACCATCTGGTAACAGTCTTCATACTACCTTACCCCCAATATGGTTGATCCCTCTTAAGTTATTTCAACTGCATTTAATATACTCTTAGGGGCCTTGTAATAGTCTTCATACTATCTTACTTGTGCGTTGCCTTAATGGAATATTAAATAGACGGGGTTCGTGTAATTCGTTCATGACTTAGGAAATACTTACACAGATCATCACAAGTGTGACAAAGCAACAAGATTAGGAGAAACAATCTAAGGAGTAGTACATGATTAAGTAAATACATTTTTTTATCATAAAGTTATCACCAGTAGTTTAGATTATATTTTTTGATTTAATTAGTTAAACAAACCAACCTCTTAAACCATGAATTTTACCTGCTTTCAATAAAATAAAAATACAAAAAGAATCTTCTCTCAACCTCGTAGACCTCTGTTGGATCGTGATCGAGACTTCCCCACCTATTTCCCTAGAGAACGATAACAACCCCCGAGTCTTGCCTATACTACATTGCAATGATTAGGTACACTGCCTAGGGAGTTGTAAAACTTCTTGTTGAAGTCTTTACAAGACCCGAACACATCACGTTTGTTGAGTGGACACAACTCATCTTGATGAACATCAGCTTGTCTTTGTGGTTGTGCCATGATGATTTCTTAATGATTGATGATAAGATATTAAATAACAAACAATTTATATAACATTTTTGTCCCTTTCCGCTCTGTCTGTTTTATATGTTTTGGAAATTCTTTTTGAACAAATTTTTAATCAGTTTGTTTCTCATGTGCTTATTTTTGCTATTTTTAGCACATGCCATACGCTTTATTTGAATTTTTCTTTTGATTTTTCTTTTTGTGTGTTCTGGTAATTCTTTTTTGAACACACTTTAGATTTGCTTTTTCACGTATGGTTTTTCTCTCTTTTTGTTTAGAATATTCCTCACCAAAAATTCTTTGTGAAATGATACTCTTTCAAGAATGATGAAGATTCTCTCTGATTTTAAATAAGACTCAAATTTTGTAGAAATTTAAGTATATCATTCAAATCTTTAAAAATTTTTATGAAGATTTACATTTTTAGACTACAATACAGAAAACTTTGAGAACTTTTTCAAAAATCATTTGTGCAAAACCATTTGTATTTGATAACATAAAATCAGACAAAACTAATTCAACAATTGAATGGTCATTAAGTCACTCACTCCTCATTCTGTTCATTACAGAAAACGGTCAAAACTAAACATGACTTAGACCACTTAAACAATTGAGAATAGAATTATCTGAATCAAGTTATTTAGAAATTCTTTAATTTTGCCTTTTGAAATGAATCCTTTTCACTCTGTACAAACAATATAATTTAACAACTAAATGGTCACTAAGTCACTCACTCCTCATTCTATTCAATGCAGAAAACGGTCATAACCGGACATGACCTATACCACTTAAACAATTGAGAATAGATATATTTGACACAAGATATAAAATTCATCAAACTTGATCAATTTTTGCTCAATTTTGAGGTACTTTTTCATAAATGTTTGAAATTCAAGTCACATGAGATACTAATCTTATTATTTACAGACATTCGAGCTTTTACAACACATTCAGACATATATCATCAACACACACAAATTCTAGTAAGCCCTCCCAAAATTTTTGCTTATTTCACATCAAATTCAACACTTCCAAAATGATATTTGACTTTTTCAAGTTTGACCCTATCAAATTTTGACTTTCACATGTTGACTTTGTAGAAATTGATTTTCTTGTCGAAATTTCACAACTAATCAAATCTTATGAAAACATGAGAGTTTGGGTACTTCCGGGTTGATTCTAGTATTCGGTTTATTGTTAAAACAACGTTTGGGTTGTTTGATTCGTGTTGATCTTGTTCAAAAGTGGCAATTTTTGTAAGTCATCTTATTTCAAATATTTTTGTACTCTTGAATAACTTATGATGCATAGATGTTAGTTGTACAAGTTGTTCATCGTAAAAATCAAAAATTTGTCAAAAACAAGTCCATTCAGATCAAAATTATTCAATTATATAGGTTTAGGCCATTTTCGACAAAGTATGAATAATATCGAATTTAGTCCAGTTGTCGAATTTGTGATTTTTCGTATTTTAGACATCATTTATCACAATCGATCATGCACAAACATCACCAGTATCAATCATAAACCTTATTCTATCATTTATTTTATGGTAACCCCCATTTGTGAAAAACCCTAAATTATATCTGAATTTGATTTCGATCTCAAGAACATCAAAATAAAACTTTTCAAAACGTGTAACACCGAAATATTCTTAAGTTTGAGAAGAGAAAGAGGTTGTGGTCGTTGTAATGAACTCAAAAATACAATCTTGTTGAAAACTTAATTTTCTCTTCTTTTTGATATGAAATGAATTTCTTATTTATACCGTCCGAATTTGAGGTTTGGAAAGTATCATTTTTAGTATTTGGAGTGTTACATTCCGAAAATAAGTTTAAGAAATGACAAATTTGGCCCTTGAGATTTTAGATACCGAAATTTGTTTTAAAATAATTTCAAAACTCCCCTTGGAGTATGCTTCCTTTGCTCAGTTAATCCTTTAATGAGATTATTTCCTTTTTTAAAGTCTAGATTTTCATAAAAATGAAAAATCCCCCTCGAACATATACCAATTTTGTAGAAAAACTATCAATTATTCGAGAGATCATTATTTTTATTGGATTTTCAAAGTGTTGTGAATTTTTCAATCAAGAATTCAAAGTGATGTACATGAATGGGATTTACAAAAACACATGTTTTGATGATGATAACACATTTGTTTATCAAAATAACTCCCCCTCAGATCATGATCCCGTATTGGCATTTTAAGAAAATTTGATGAAAATATCAAATCATGAATCTGAAGAGAAGACATGTATTCATGTTTAAATTATGTTTTTGTCTTTTTACATTTTTTTATTTTTTACTTTTGTATTTGATTTTTGTTTTTGAAAAACATCAAGAAAATCTTTTTGAGTTTTTATATTTTTTAATTTTGTATTTTGTTTTTGAAAAATTTATTTACAAGTTTGATGTATGATCTTTTTCAAGAAGATAACTTTGCCAGACTTTCCAACTATGTTGGAGTCATACATCTCATACCAATGCGATGTACTAAGTACTCAAAGCGTTCTTTAGGAAGAGCTTTAGTAAATAGATCCGCAAGTTGGTATTCAGTTCCAACAAAGTATAATTCCACCGTTCCCTTCTCAACATGTTCTTTAATAAAATGATATCGGATGTTTATGTGTTTAGTACACGAATGCTAAACTGGATTGCATAAGATATCGATAGCACTCTTTGAATCGCAATACATCGGTATTTTGTTGTACTTGTATCCATAGTCTAGTAGTTGTGTTCGCATCCAGATGACTTGTGCATAACATACGGACAATGATACATATTCAGCTTCAGCTGTGGACATCGCATTAATTTTCTTGCTTTTTGGAATTCCATCTTATGATCTTTTCACCTAAAAATTGTAAGCCTTCTGATGTGTTTTTGCAATCGTCTTTACATCCTGCATGGTCTGCATCTGAATATGAAATTAGTTCAAATCCGGAATCCTTCGGATACCATAGGCCTAGGTTATAGGACTGGAATAGGTACCGAAGATACATGAGCCCTCCAATCATTCGATGATAAGTCGTTTGATCAGTAGGTGTGCCCTGCAAATCAGCATCGAGTCTCTTAGTGGCCATAGGTGTGCTCATGGAGACACAATCATCCATACCATGTTTCTTTAAAAGTTCAATTGCGTATTATGACTGACTAATGAATATGTCACGGGGTGATTGATGAACTTGAAGTCCTAGAAAGAACTTTAGTTCACCCATCATAGACATCTCAAAGTTATTTTTCATGAGATTTGCAAATCTTTTTGAAAAATCTGGATTTGTAGAACCAAAAATGATGTCATCGACATATACTTAGACAAGTAATATGTCTTCCCCGTGACGTCTTGTGAACAAATTCGGGTCAACAATACCTTTAGTAAAGTGGTGTTCAATTAGAAATGAAGACAGTTTGTCGTACCATGCTCGTGGAGCTTGTTTGAGACCATATAGAGCTTTCTTAAACCTGTAAACATGGTCAGGAAAGTCTGGGTCGACAACTCCATTAGGTTGCTAACATAAAATTCCTCTTTCAATGGCGCATTGAGAAATGCAGTTTTAACATCCATATGAAAGATAGTAAAGTTTTTATGTGCATCATAGGCAACGAACATCCTGACGGCTTCAAGACGAGCAACATGAGAGAATGATTCCTCAAAATCTATGCCTTCTTAATGCTTGTAACCCTTCACAACAAGACGAGATTTGTTTTGAATGACAATGTTTTCTGCACCATTTTTATTCTTCTAGAGCTATTTGACAGCAATTATATTCTTTCCATATGGTCTAGGAACTAGTTCCCATACGTCTAGTCTATTGAATTGATGCAACTCATCTTTTATAGATTCTATCTAGCTGTGACCTGACATGGCTTCTTTGATGTTCTTTGGCTCGAAGGTACCGACGGTTAATGCATACATACATAATTCAGAATCAGTTTGAAATCTTTTTCGAGTCATCACAGTTTGGATGGGTCACCAATTACTTATTCTAAAGGATAAGCTTTTGTCAAGATATTTGTTGAAGGTTTTAACTTGATGGAACTCCTAAGCGATATTTAAATGGGTCTATAGTAGTCCACTATTGTTAAGTAAGAATGTATGTTACATGTTGTTTAGCTCTCTAGATATTATTCAGTAACCCCTCCAGTACCCCTACTAGGAACAATTCCACCCCCCCGTAGACAATGCTCACATCACTGCTGTACCCCTCTCGGCAACTATAGCCGCATAACGACACGTTACCCCCCATCTCGGCAAAAACACATCTCTGGCCCCGTCACTCCCGACGCGCCGTCCCCCGTCCTGCCTTGCCCGACCGCTCTGTCACTCCCCTTCAGCTCCTCGAGTACATGTAAGATTGGAGAAAGTTGTTTCTTCCGGATGTAGTGACAATGGGTGGGAGCCCCTTTTGTTCTTAACGTTGACTGAAGATGTCTATTCGAGGTCTTTGATTATTGTGAAAATACCAGTTGGGCAGTGGAATTTCACATACCTTTTACCCTATAAAACGAGCTCTAAATGACCAAAAACGGACTTAAAATGCACAAATTATGCTGTGTTTGCTATTTATTGTTGTGCAGGTGACGAATATTCACTAAAGGACAAAAATCAAGCTAAAATGGACAAAATTGAGCACGAGACTGGAAAGAGCACGAGAATTTCGAGTCCAACGGTGCCTTTATCTTTTATTGGGCCGGCCCATTTTTATATAAGTAATTATATGGGTCGGACCGACCCATTTTTATATAAGTAATTAACTCAGCCCACATCAAAAGCAGGCCCAACTTCATTTGCCTTGGCCTATCAGATAGCCAATAAATGGAGAGGGTGCAAGGGTTTAGAAAGCCCACGAAAAAAAAAAGAAAGAAAAGATTGGCCCATTTTCTATTTTGCTGCTTACTATTGACGCAAAAGGGGATATAAGAAAAGGGGAGCAGATCACGTTTTGAACAACATATCTTATCTTTAGTTTTCAAATTTTTTTCTTTCGAGTAGATTAGTAGCGTAACGTAGCAGCATACATATCTCATCTTTTATTTTTTTTTAGTATTTCGTATAGTAAATAGGCAGCTAGTAGGTATACTTAGGATGTAGATTAGATTATTACTATCTTTTGTACTTTTCATTCCGATCTATTGTAACCGTTAGGGGTAAATGTTTTATTGATCAAGTGATGTTTGGAAGTAATGTTTTTGAGTTGTTTGTTTATGTGTTTATGATTCAGAAGTGGGCAAAGATTTCCAGGTTTATGTTTGTCATCGATCGCTGTCTATTTCTTGTTGATTTGTATTATCGCGAAATAAGCTTTTTCGTAGCTTAGTTTGGTTACCAGGTAGTTTGTATTCGGATTCGGGTTCTCGGTTATGGGTTTATTCTCGTGGCCAGCTAGATGGTTAGGAGTATCATAGCTTGATTTATTTGGTTTGAGTTTTAGCTTAAATCATAAAATGTTTTAGCTTATTCCATTTTCATCTCTTTCTAGTGATTTAGCTTATTTTCTTTTTAGACAAGATGTTTCAATGTTGTCTTCTAACTGTTAACAATTTTTATGGGCTTGGCCTAACTGTTTTGTTAAAACAGTTTTGGTAATTCAAAAGTTTCATAAAAATCGGTTACTATTTTCATTAAAAAAAGGTTTAAAAATTAATTTAAAAAGTTTAACTAGATTGTGTTAACAGTTTATTGTTTTATGTTTGTGTTGCTTTTGGTACCGGTCAACTCATGATGCGTGGAGCTTAAGGGTTTAATAAGCTAGATAGAATTTGATTATTTTCTTTAGTTTATTAAACCGGGTGGTTATCGTTTATTTGCGGCTCTTCAATTCGGTCTCACTTTCTGTCCCTTTTCAATTCATTAGTGTAACTTAGTTTAAAATATTCAGCTTAGCTTATTTGATCATTATGCGTAGTAAGTAGTTTATTTTATTCTTGTTAAGTAAATTTGTGATTAGTGAATTAAGTGTGAAATTGAATAAGTGATTAGTGATTAATAATTTGCAAAAATTTATTTAGTTTAGTGTTTTATTAAGTCGAACGGGCAAAAGCCGTAAGATTAAGTAGGCATCAAACTAGTAATTAATTTCTCGATAGAAAGTCGTTTTCAATATTAAGCCAACGTTTTGAGGAATCGATTTATTAGACGAAAATTAGTTCATCATTAAGATCTAAAATTTCACACTTAAGAATCTATTCACTTTTACTTGACAAGCATATTTTTCTTTATATATCTTTCATCTTATTAGCTCGCTTGTTAATTAGAATAATCTAGTTTATCGCTATCTTAAGTTTTAATCCAAAACCCAAAATTAAAAGATATTCAAGCATTAAATTGGAAACATTTTCGTGATTTTTAAATTCATCTCTCGTTGGGACACGACATCCGGAGGATCAATTATTACTTTTCCTAAAGTAATTTTTATCCGACGTGATTACTATATTATATTACTCGACTAGTCTTTCGTGACGAATCAGTTTTTTGGCGCCGCTTCCGGGGAGAGGTGTACGATCTACACGTGGTGTTTAAAGTTAATGCCTTGAAGATCATTTCTTCGAAAAGTTTATTTTCGTACTTATTAAAAATATAAAAATCTAAAAATATTTTCCTTCTTATTTTATTTTTATTTTTCCTTTTCTTTTTATAAATATTAAAAAAAATACCAAATATATTTTTATTTTTATTAGTATTATCTTTATAAAAAATCTAAAAAATATTCTCTTTTATCTTCTTATTTCATTTAATTCTGATCTTCTTTAACCTCTTATCTGTTTAATTTTTTATCTGCTATGTCTTACTCGGAAGCTTTAAATGAGCAACTGGCAAAACTTTCCCTAGCTTTGAACCAAATTGAAAGACAAATATTATCTGGCCAATATAATTGCTCATGTTGTGGGGGTCCCCGAAATGGTGGAAATTGTCCCGGGTGTAGAGTTGTAGTGATGGGAAACGGGTTTGTCTATGACCAAAACCCTTATTCCTACAATGAAACACCTAATTTCTTTAACCAACCCTCGCAACACTCGATTGAGACATACTTGTGTGAGTATTGTGGAGGAAGCCCTCACCCGGGCTTTGATTGTCAAACAGGGAACACACCCGTCTTTGATTAGGGTCCCTGTTACAATCAAGATTTTGGTTATAACTAACCTCCATATTATTCATCGAGTCAGCAACAACAGTTTGACTGTTGTGAGGTATGTAGAGGTCCTCATTATAGCTCTGATTGTCAAACCAGGAACCAGCTTGTCTATGAGCCTTCTCCTAGAAACAATTAAGACTTTCCTTGTTTTGACCAACCTCCACAGTACCATATTGATCCATCGCCCCCTCAGGATTTAGATTCTCATAGTCATTGTATGCTTTTAGCAAGGAACCTTTAGACACCCTCTTAATGGGGGATGAGGTTATTAGCACTATTCCCGCAAGGGAAACTGACGAATTCATAAAGTCTAGTGTTGATGATCTTGTCCCAATCCTAAGGGAGTCTGAGGTGACATCTGATAGTGATTTAGAGTGTGATATGCATGCTACTGCACCTTTGCCCACCACTAATGTTAAGGAAGAAAATTTAGATATCAACTTACCTTTAGGAGAGCATTTAGACATCCTCTCAACGGGGGATAGGGAAATTGACTTCAATCCTAGTAGGGACATAGAAGAACTAGAACGTTTACTAGCCGATGACCCTGTCCCAGTCCCAAGAGTGTTTGATGAACCTTTAGGTAATTCTGATTCGATGTCTAGATCATCTGAGACTAGTGACCTTTTTGAGGAGCTCATCGCTGAGTTTGGCCTAGACGATTCAATTCCTACTAAAATTGATGATAGGTATCACGACTCAGAGGGTGACATTCTTTATTTTGAACATTTGCTTAATGAAGACACATCTTCTGATGTATCTCCACCATTGTTATCTACAGAGTCCTCCTCACTAGATCTACCACTTTTCGATCCTAAGCAGATTTGCTTAAGGAAAGTGGAAATATTTGATCCTTTCTTCTCCCTGACACAGTCGGGGGGAACGACAAGGGTGATGGAGACCCCTTCTTTTAGTTTTCATCATATGCCATCACCCCGTCCTGCTGCATACTCACTTAAGGAGGTGATGTATTGCTATTTCCATCCTCACCTCATTACGGGTGACGGATTTGACCATGGACCTAGAATTAAATAACCCTACAGTCAAGCTAGAGACTCAAACAAAAACAAGCGCTTCTCAAAAAGCAACCCGTGTTATCCTTAATATTAAATAAGTAGCTTGCTACATTAGGTTTTTTTTTCATAGTAGTTTAATCGTAGTAATGAATAAGTGAAATGCATTTTTAACCAAAGTGGGGATGAGTGCTTCTCTCCATGTTGTGTTTTTGTGGTGCCCGTTTTTGCTTGCAGGGTTCCCTTTGATCTTGAAGACCTTCGTGCTTGTTTTTAATCCTTCAATCACGCGGCCTCCG
>BQNB010076594.1:2500-31113 GCA_026074375.1 Tanacetum coccineum
TGAGTTTTGCTACTAGCTACTTGTATATATATCTTGTATAAATATCTCATAATATCTTGTGTAAATATCTCATAATATCTTGTTAAATTAAAACGCGGACGACCTAAACGAGAGCTACGGCAAGGTCGATGGAACAAAGATGACACGTTTCATAAGGAATAATATTTATGATCATAAAAATAATAATAAGGTGCGTCGAAATTTTTACTATGCTCGAAAACGATTAACGAACGTCTCAGTCCAAAACGTCGACATCGCAGTAACGTAAAAAATAAAAGTAATCAAATCATTTCCAATTTGACATAATAAAATACGAACATATCTATAGTCTGACAAATGAAATTTGAAAAATGTCGACGGCTCTTTCACGAAACTATCGTAAAATAATAATTACGTGACATCAGGCTCGCGATCTCGTAACAATGACCTAAAACACGGTGTTATATTTACTACCCTCGAAATCAGACTATAGCCCCGACAAAACTTAACGAAACAACTACCAAAATCTGACCCTAATTTTACTGTTTTGACAACTTATCTTGCAAAAATCATTTGACTAACT
This sequence comes from Tanacetum coccineum, assembly GCA_026074375.1. Lineage (NCBI taxonomy): Eukaryota > Viridiplantae > Streptophyta > Magnoliopsida > Asterales > Asteraceae > Tanacetum > Tanacetum coccineum. Next base: position 3,063 of record BQNB010076594.1, read on the forward strand.
TCCGACCTCAAAACTCTCGGGGCCGGACTTATTTATATGAAACTAGACTATCTGAATTTTAATTAGACAAACAGGATTGTTAACCCAAAACTTGTTTTTATCATTGAGATATCATCCAATCAACACGACCCAAAATTCTGCCAAACCCTAACTTTCAATCTAACGCGTTTTAAAGTAAACCGTTTACACCAACATGCTCTAAATCGAATCCCGAACACTCCCATATAGTTTTATATCATTAATTTATAGAAAATTTATAAACCCTAATTATTCCATAAATTAAAGTTACTAATTATAAAAAGATTAAATAAAAACTTAATTAAAACATACTTAAACCTTTACTTGATTACCCTTAAATCACCACCTTGGTTCTTGATAAAAAAATAATTTTTTTCTTCTTCTTGAGGGTTTCGGCCAAACAAACAAAAGAGAGGAGAGAAAAGTGTTTTAGGGATTTATTGATCTTATATTTATACTACCTAGAATCATAATTGTAATCAGATTTGTTTCTTTTTTTTTCTTTCTTTATATAGTAGATCCAAACACCTCCCTTTTTAATCAATTTTTTTATTTATTTTTCTATACAAATTTCGTTCTCCCCCTCCTATATATATATTTTATATTTTTTTTAAAATACAAAATTATTTACTACTTATTTACCTTAAATACTTAAATAAATACATAACTTAAAATAAAACACTTACACTACTTATTATCATGTTTCCCAAATTATTTTTTATTAATTATTATTAAATACATATTTACCCCTTTATTTTCTTATTTTTATAAAAACCTTTATTAATTTTGTAAAACCTTTTAAATAAAAACTAGTTTTACTTACTATTTATAAATTTCATTTTATAAATTACTTTCCTAATTTAGAAAAACCTATGCTTAATTAATTTAAATACTAGACTTAACTCAAACCAAATAATACATCATATACTTCTTGCGCTCATATATCAATTATTCACCAAATTACACGATAACGTATAAAATCATGCTATCATTTCCATTATCACAAAATGTGAACGAAATGAAATAGCTACCAAAACTACAAAATTCAATCACTAATAGATGAACACGCATCACGGATTGATATCAAATACTTATATAAGATCACATAAGCACACAAATATAATACATAATAATACTTTAGTCAACTCTAACTTTGACTAACTTGCTCAAGTCATGGTTATCACAATAAACTTGTTACTCCTTAGCTTTAGCGGTGGAGATGTGTATCCTTGCCAAGCTTATGATATAAAACTCGTCATGACCGAGCAATTAAGCAAATTAGTTACATGTTACCACATAGATTAGTTGAGTGATTTGAGTGTTTTCATCTTCCTATTTCGTGAGGTGTTTGGTTGTGTACTTGTAATAGATCAAATAAATACTTTAACGGTAAATATCCTTAGGGATACATTTTTATAAACTTCTAAAGGCTACTTGAGGACAAGTAGGATTCAAGTGGGAGGATATTTGATGACATCAAATAACGTCTATTTTATAGCATTATTTATCCCATGTAATTAACCCATTTTGTATAATTATTGCAAAGAATTGTTACTTAATCATTTGTATTTGAGAATTGTAGTAATTATAGAGTACTTAATGAAAATTAAAAAAAGGCGCGCATTCTGGAGCTTAAACGAAGATATTTTAAAGATTACTTTTCTGACAACCACTATGTCGTATCCATCAAGGAAGATACGGCGTATCTGTGCCTGCACTCACCAAAGACCACGAAGACCACATGATCAATACGTTGTATCCAGAGAAGACCAATACGCCGTATTGGAAATATAGAAGGTAAATATTCTGGAAGATATCAAGCGTGGTCCCTACTCTAAGAAACCCCAATACGTCGTATCCAACACATTGGATACGCCGTATCGACACCGACTTCAGACCCTATAAATACAAAACTCAAAAAACGAGTTTTAAGGATGCTAAATCATATTCTCGATACCTAAACCAAAAAAGTCAATTTTCAGAGGAGAAAAAGAGCAGAAGAGGTCTCGCAATGCATTCCAATCCATTGGAGACAACGTGTAATTTCTTATACTATTGTAATCGTTTAGTTTTTGGTATCATTCGTTAACTCGGTTAGTTTACCTTAGCTAAGCCATTACTCTTGTATTAATTATGATGTTTGAAGGCTAATACCTTCGGGTATTAGCCATTATTATGAAGATCTGAATGTTTGGTTTTGTTTAGATCTCGATTGCTTAATTTATCATTGTATTATTGATTATCTTTATCGTAAGATACTTGTTTACGTGCTTAAATATGCGACCTATCATTCAACTAGATCTAGTGATACGGGCCAAGTAATCTAGATGCCGAGATAGCTCTCCATATAGTAATTTATACATCTAGAATAATATGATCATGAATATTGTCCTGCTAAATCCATGCTAGGATACGCTTCTGGCTTAACTATGATATCGGATATTGCCTTTGGTTTAGTGAACAAGTTGACTAGCAGGTAAACCTAGATAATTCAACAAATAACGTCTATTCCGAATGGATAGTTGGACAATGAGCTAGGTAAACAAGATCACATAGCTTAAATGCCCTAAGATGAATTTATAATAAGCAAAAAAGGGATGCTTTTATGCTGATGCTTTAATTGTGAAACAAAATTAATGTTCTAGTCTAGGATGAGAGTCCCGCTAAGTCTAAGAACGATAGCCACTCGAGCTAAGTAATCATTGCACTGAATAAACAAACCAACTTCAAATCGGATTAATGATGGCTAATACAATTTCTAATTATAAGGCTTGACCGCTCTTTTATCTTTTGTTAATTTGCATGCGTGGGTTAAAGTGTCTTGAATTGATTATAGTCACCACCAAACCTGTGCCAGTCTCTCAGGCTGAAACCCCCTTTACCTGTTAGAATTTGGATTAGAATTAACATAGGATTAGTGATATGTGCTAAAACACACATCATTTGTACCCCGTAAAACACTATTAATCGGACTAAAAATGCTAAAATATGGATAATTATCTTGCAAATATGTTTGTTTGGTATTTTTATGTCTTGCAGGTAAAAATGATTGAAAACAGAGCAAAAACGGGTATTTACCGGTTCGTTTCGATCAAGAGTGCTCAAATATCAAGATCAAGACAAAGTCATGAAAAGTCTCCGAGCATGCCATTGGAAAGAACGCGAGAAATCGAGTCCGACGGTGCCTTCATCTTTTATTAGGCCGGCCCGACTCCATTTATATGGGACGAACCGACCCATATTTATTAATAATTCAACAATTAACACAAGCCCAAAGTTTTAGCTCGGCCCAGTTTGTCATGATGTCCAACCCAAATCCAAAATTTATAGTGATCAATTGTTCACAGCCCAACAACTATGATGATACTCGGCCATTTTGTTTCTTTTAAACTAAAATGCTGAACACAAAAATAAATTAAGAGAAACTTGTCACTCAATCTCACGTGCCCCTTAATTATATCAAAGAAATAACACGTGATGCACCACTAGCAATTCTTGCACCCACTCCCTTGCTTCCACGTGGCAATCTCTTATCAATTCTTGCATGAGAAATGGTTAGTTTGTGCTGGGATAGGTATGCGAATTAATTCTTGGATGGAAAAGAAAAAAAATGCTTCTAGCTCACGTGACTCATAAACTATTCATTCTAGGTCACGTGATGCTCCCATTATCTTTCTTTCTAAAGCCACTCAAATGTAGACACTTGGCTGAGAAAGTATTTGTTATCAAACTGGTAAGAAAAAAATGATTGCGTTGAATAATACGAATTAACAAATTGGAACACGTGGTGGAATTGGAATTGGTGTGATCGGGAATATATTGTTGGCAGTACTAGGAATAAGAATGAAAAAGGCAAATGATTGGAATGAATACCAAGACTTGATTCCTCGAAGCTTCCCCAAAACAAGGATTTCCCATTCTACCCTCAGATCTTGATCACTCATTGGCTAGCAATCTGAAATGACGAAAATGCCCTCACCCCTTTGAGGCTATAAATCACACGCAGCAGCTCATTTAGATGGTGTTAGATTTAGTTTATTTTAGTTTTAGGAGTAGTGTAGTATAGGTAAATTTAGAGCATTATTGTAAAAGTTTTAAGCTTATTGTAAATCAAGATTTAAGCTTATTAATGAAGGATGGATAAGGTTGGTTTTATAAAGCTTATATGTTCTTAATGCTTATTTTCTTTTTATGCTTATTCTTCTACTCTTTCTCTTCTTTTGCTTATTTTAAATAAGCTCATGCTTATAGCTTATTTTTGAATCCCATTTCTTAAGCTTATATTCTAATAAGCTACTTCCATAGCTTATTTAGACGAGCGTTAATTTTATATTTTTTGATTAGAATCTTTTTTAAGTGAAACTTATTTTAGCTTATTTTCGATTGCTATTTTATTCAACTTATTTTTTTATATAGATCAAATCCTTAATCATACCCTATCCGAGTTCATTTGATTGAACACCTTAGTTTCAGGTGGATTAGATCTAAAAATAGTAGAACTATTATTTTTAGCTTATTTTCTAGCATAAAGTTTGTTGCTTTTTAATTCTAGCTTATTTTTTTTAGATCTAAATCTTTAAATATACCATCCAAGTTCACTTGATTGAACACCTATAGATTTCGGGTAGATTTAGATCTAAAGTTTTCAACTTTTTATTAGCTTATCTCTTTTAGATAAAATCTAGCTTAATTTGTCTTAGTAGCTTATTTATAATCTTGTTCATCTTTAACCCTTGTGTTGTTTTAATGTGGATGAAAGTTCTATCCAACTCTAAGCCGAAGCTTATAGTTTAACACCCCCAAAATGGGTACCGCACCAGCAGGTAATAAGGATCCGGGGCAGATTACTTATCAGATCCAATAACACAAGGATAATATAAGAAACGACAAAAAAAGTGTCGTTTAAAACTTATACCAATGGATTATTTAAGTATTGTTTACAAAAGCCAAAGCTTTAACTTGATATTTGTTACAGAAAGATATACACCTACATAAAACAGATTAAACAAAAATGTAATGCGACTAAATCTTAATGACATGACTTCAAAATATAACGCCCAATGTATCCTGCGCACCAAGTGTTGCTTAAAGACCCTCCAGAAAAACATTGCATATTTAAAACGTCAACATAAGTTGGTGAATTTCATAGGTTTAATAAATGACATAGCAGACGCAAACTTTCCCTGTGATAGATGCACATATGCAGACAGTCACAAATGTATTTTTACGTTTTCCTAGCTCATGACACCGAAACTCGACATAATTTGAATCAAATATATAGATATATATTGCCTACATTGCCCGTGATGATGTTCAATACCCTTAACATCTATATCCGACAGAAAAAATATTTAAGATTCGTTTCGATTGATAAGCTAGACACCCGAACGGGGAAGTCATCCCAAATAGATCTATTTATAAACATTCGCGCTCACGATAATGAAATCCCAGACTACATATAAGTGATTTAACAGTTCATGATTCATGGGCACAGTGGTTTATCGTACATAGGCAAAACGGAATCATGACAAAATTACCCTTGCGGTCCAATTTGTAAAAACGTGCATATGTTTCTCACCCCAAAACTTATAAAGTATGATTAAAGTAAAACGTGGGGCTATGAACTCACCTCAGATGAATTTGAACAGAGTATATCACTACTGATATAAGCTCATGATAAAGACTAGATGCAACCTAATAAAGTATAGGGTCTATTAAGAAACTGCTAAGCATACAGACGAATAGTACACAATACAATGCCACATAAATACTTGTAGTGAATTTTTGATAAACTCATTGATGTAATTAGGATATAATAAATTTTTGATCTTTTTTATAATTAACATTGTACTATCGTTTGGATTATCATTAAGGATAAAGTCATGACATGACTTTACGAGAGTGTAGGACACTTTAAATCTAAATCCAACAACTCATCGATAACGCCATCCTAAGAGGCCATCAAATATCCTTTATAAAATTCCTACTAATATAGCTCTTGTAGTATACAAAAAATTGATAATATTAAATCAATAAAAGCAAAATTTTTGGAATAAAAAAGTATAAAAGTAGATTAAAAGAAACTAGTTTTGAGAAATAAGTAGTTATAACTTGAACTGTACGTTAACAGATCGTTTCTCAACAAAAAAACTTGATTCCGGAGTCTAGTGATATCTATCAGGGAACTCTCACTTTTCAAATATATAAGATATGTTTTGGACCACATTGTTTTATAATAATATTTTAATACTCAATATTAACAGATTAGGTTTTATATGAGTTTTTTGAATATGTTTACATAATATTTTCAATAAAACAAGCCATACAAGTATAGAAAAGATCATCAATAGGCATAGGCATATATAAATGAATAAGAGTATACAGGTGATAATGTACCCTTGTTTTGAAAGATTATAACAACACTTAACAAGTTTTTCCAAAAATCAAAATCCAAAAGTTCCAAGCTTAACTTCAAAAACACTTTTCTTGCAAAATCTTTTCCAAACTTAACCAAATCTTCAAATCTTCTTAGAACACCTTAGGAATGATATAAGAACACTTATATGATCAAGAAAAATCAAGGCAATGTGATCTATCTTGTAGTTGTTTTGAGCCGTGAGCTCTATATAGGGTAAAAGAGGGTTTTGTTTGATTTTCAAGTAAAGATAGAAGTGTAGATGTGGTTTTCTCTTAACCCTTGCACTCCTATTTATACTAGCTAAGATCCTTAGCATATTCCTTGGTCACTTGAGCCTTTGCAAGGTGTCATGGTATAGCACAAGTGAGACACAATGGGTTGGTTTTGCTAGTCATAGCATCAAGTGTGAAAGGGTTCATGCAATGAGGTTCCATTGATGTCATGGTAGACCAAGCCTTCCTAGATGGCTTAAGTATACCGTTCATAAGGATAGGGTAGGATATTATGCATTTGTTCATTTATTTAGTGTAATCTATGTATTATATAAAACTAAAGTAACATATGATTTAATTAAAAGTATAACATGCAGATGTAAATGTATAATTTCAAGTTCCTTTACTATAGAAAATGTCTAGTGTGATAAATAATTTGAGTTTTAATTAAACTTTAAGTAATTGGGTTCAATGTGGGTATTACGATAAGCGTAAGATAAATAACGTAGCTTTCCGGGAAGGCAAAAACCGCACTTAAACGCCGCGAAACGAAAACAATTACGAAACCAACAAAAATAAAATGTGCAATGTTATAATTATCCTCTTAATAATCATATAACACGTGATTGATGACAACATTTAATTAATCGTTTAATGCCCCTTTACATTGTTATGACATATTTCATTTTACGCGATTTAACTAACGTTACACGGTTTAAAGATCAAAACGCGTAAAACCCTACAAAATTAAATTATGAATTACATAATGTCATATAAACGCTGACCTAAAATAAATACGAGTGTGTAATAGTCTCTCCCCGTTAATTATGAGCCTTGTCCGCAAGGCTTATGACAATGGCACTTGTCGATGGGTGCGGTCTTGTGGTGAAAAGGTGGGGATATTCTCTATCCTGAACTATCATCCCCAGTTCCCACGTAAACTCAGTGCCCCCGCCTAGAGTTCCATCGGAAACCTTGACCCAATTGGGACATACCGGCTTTCGGCTCATTGTTTGACTTCACGATCCATGATTTCAAATCAGCGCTCCTCAACAAAGTGAAGATTTTTCATCCCCTAATGAAAACTTGAGTCCTCCCAACGAACGACTAAATGGATCGTCAAATAACATTTCTTTAAGGTTTGGGATACATGAAACGTATTGTGGACCCCCCCTGCTACAGCTCTTGAGGAAGTTCCAGCTTGTTAGCAACGGCTTCCAACCTTTTTCAACTTGAAAGGTCAGACTTATCTTGGGGTATAACTTCCCCCGTTTTGACCATAAACTTACGACCCCTTCCCAAGGCTGAAACCTTAAGCATAACTTTGTCCCCAACTTGAAACGCCATTGTGCTACGCTTTAAGTTGGCGTAGCTCTTTTGGTCTATCGCGACGCTTGCATCCTTGCTTGACTTGAAGATTCTCTCGTTGTTTCTTGCACTAAGTCTGGAAACCAGTTTATTTGAAGCTTGCCCAAACCTCAGCCAAACAAACAGGGTAGAAACGACAATTTCGAGCCATAAAAGTTCTTCAAAGGGGGCAAGACTTAACTGCGAGCATATAACAGTTATTAATGACAACGTCGACCAATGCAAATGCTTAAGCCCAACCATATTCCGAAGTCGATTACGCAAGCACTAGCATATCCTCGAGAGTTTTGGGCTAGATCCTCTCACTATTGTCCAGTCAGTTTTCCGTAAGATATGCATTACTACATATCTAAACTCGGTACCAAAGCCTTTCTGAAGTGATTACCGAAATATGATGATAATCGAGGGACACGATCATAGATAATGATACATAATGTATTCATGCTTCGTGACAACCAATTTCCTTTAGGTACAACCACGCCAGTGTTATCCAAGGGATCCGTTTCCGCTCATTGGCATTAAAATGGCAGCACATTGACAGTCGGAAATCAATGATTACCCAAATAGTGTCATAAACCCTAGCGATGACTTAGGAAGCTAGTGACAAAATCCAATCGAGATGTTGTCCCACTTCCATCAGTATAACGGGCACTCACAAACCTGATGGTCCCTTGTTTTCTGCTTGGACCTAGCACATGTGCAAACACTTTGCTAACATAGGTGGCGATGTTGCCTTCATATTGGGCCACGCAGTATAGCGTTCTATCATGTATTGGTACAATCATGACAGAACCCGGAGTAATGAGTATTTTGATTTTGTGGGTACTGCGTCATGATTAACAGTCCTATTTTGTAAAATCGCCTAACAAGTAACCAACACCTGCCATATGACGGCATAGATTATCCATCCGTACGCGTTTCCAACTTTTTTCTGTTCTGAATTTCCTCCGGATCTTTTGATTTCTCAACTAACATACCTCCAAACATCCACCCCTTGATGTTCCCGGTGCAGCTTCTTGCTGATCCGTCTGGGCGTTCAGGATTTGTTTTAGGAATATCCAATCCAAATAGACATCACTAAGGCCCGAACCCTTTTAGTGGTTTCTCGTTCCATCCTGCTCAGAATCATCACAAACCACGGTCGCCTCCCTGGGTGATAACGATTTCACCAATCGTAATCACTGATACAGCAACTCTAACCAGCACGTTGCCTTAATATTTAAAACCTTCTGATCAAGATGTGTTTGTTAAACCTCTTATGACAGTGAACACTGTGCACTTGATCCCGAACAGATAGTCCTCCACATCTTTAGAGCGAACACTTACTGCCCAAGTTCTAAATCATGTGTTGTAATAGTTCTTCTCATGAATTTTTAACTGACTGATGCAAAAGAATTCACCTTTTCTCATTGCATCAACACTCGCCCAAACCCTTCTTTTAAGCGTCCAGTATGCGGATAAAATCTTCCTACCCTCAAGGTAAGGCTAGGATAGGTGCACGTGCACAGCTTCCTGCTTCAATAGTTGAAAAGTGCATCAGTTTATCACCCCAATTCAAACTTGACACCTTTCTGGAGTTAGTATGGTCATGTATTGCAATCTTTGAAAACCCTTCAATAAATCCTTCTATAATAGCCCGCAAGGCCCACAAATTGGCTGAATCTCTGTGTGGTGTTTTTAGGAGAACGCCCAATCCTTGATAATTCAACCTTGGCAGAGTCAACGTGAAAACCTTGATAGTCCAATCACATGGTCGAGGAATGTACTCAGGATCAAATTCACACTTAGAGAACTTGGCATATATAATTGGGGTGGTTGGGTATTGTAGTGTGACACTGCTCCTTCTTGAAGCGAATTTAAGAGATTTGCCTAAGTTCCTTCATGTTCCTTCTTACTTTGGAGTAGAATCAAGATTGTCATCATGAAGACAATTACAAACTTGTCTAGGTCCGAGTTTACCACACCCGGTTCATAAGATCCATGACACGGCAGGTGCATTATTAAAACCAAAGGCATGACTGAATCATAGTGACCGTATCGAGTCCTGAATGCATTCTTTAGGATGTTCTTTTCTCGAACGTCTCAACTGTTATACCCCGACCTCAATCGATCTTTAATAAATACTCGAACCCTTGCAGTGGTCGAATAGACTTCAATCCATGGGAGTCGGGTAACGGTTCCTTTTACTGTCAATTAGTTTCAATTCTCTGTAAGTCGATACACATCCGGAAAGAACCACTTTCTTCTTGACGAATAGGTACTGGAGCTCCCCAAGGAGAGGAAACTTGGTCTAATGAAGCCCTTGTCCATAAGTTCTTGTAGTGGCTCCGCTAGATCCTCATTCCGACGGTGCTAAACTTATGGTGCCCCGGCTACAGGTTCAGCACCAGGTACCGAAATGCGATTCTAAATTCCACCTTGTCGAGTGGGTGGTATACCGTCACAAGTCCCCTCGGAAGAACTTCATGTCAGGAAATTCCGCAAACAACTCTTGGCACGTCTTTAAAGTCGCTTTTCCCTTTGACATTTATCTTCGTCCTTGGTGCGGTGATATTTGACTATGGAAATAGTGACATCCTTTGCTAAATTACTCTGAGCTTTATACACGAGATGATGCTCAATCGAGTCCCGTGTTTGTGTGCAGCTTTCCGTCACCTTCGAACAATTAAAAATTTCGATCACCAAAAGGATACGAACGATCTTTTCCGCCAGATGATAACGGCAATGGTATTATTGCCAACCAATCCATTACCAATGAAGTACGTCATAACCTACCTATCTCTAAAACGGGCATTAGGTCTATGTTGAAAGATGAATTTAAGAATTTAACGTACAACCCCGAATAATAGTGTTTTAACCCTACAATCCTCCCGTCGGACTAGTTCGATCATCGTAATCATGATCTATGCATTTGAGTGATAACAATTCGAGAGCTAAATTGTAGAAGACAACAAAACTCCTATCCGGCACCATATCAGATAAAATAGATGCATAGCTATTGTTTAGGAGAAACGTACCCTTAACGAACATGTTGTCCGGTTTGGCCCTGTATTGTTTCCCACAGCGTACACCTTTGTCGATAGCCTTGACTTGCATTCCATCCCGATTACCTCGATTGTTGTTGTTCTTCAATTTCGACAATCCCTTCGTGGATAGGTCCTTTAGCACCAAATCAAACAACCATTACCCCCCTGATTAGCCCCAGGGTTGGCTTTTATTTAGGGAGTCTGCAGTCACGAGATAATTGACCAAATCGGTTGGCACTGTGGCATTTTGAAGCACAAGGACCGTAGTGGTAAGTAGTTATCACTTATAACACCAAGTCTGGGTCCTATCGTATTGTCCCTTGTCAACATTCCCTCGCATAGGCCCTTCCGGTGTTTTGCCTCTTGTTTGCTTGCTGAATCGGTTGTTCCGGGCAGAGTCCTCAGGTTTTCTTTTGTTATCAGCCAGACGTTCAACATAGGCCTTGGTTTTGTCCTCCATTAACTCGGTATTAAACGCAATAACCTCGTGCATAGTTTTTGATTTTGAATGCCTTTTTACGCATCCAATTACAATCGTCAAGCCCGATATATTTCTTTTCAATTTGGTTCTGACTCTTCCGGAAACATTCTGGCACAAAAAAAGAAAATGGTCATCAAGCTAAGTTGTTTGAAATCGTCGATTATAGGCCACCACATCGTTGCCCTTAACCTTAATATTCCACCTCACAACCTCAATCTTCTTGATCTCCGCCCCTCGGGCAGTATTATATCAGTCAACTTTTTCTTTAGTGTTGCCCATGCATGGCATAGCTGCCTCAGGAGTAGTTGGTCTTAAATGGGCTTCCAACCATTAAGAGCATCGTCTTAGTGCAGAGTACAAGCAAGAATTTACTTTAATTGTTGTGTTTTGTTTTGGTTGTGTTTATTGGTATCTCAATTTGACTTGACTAGCTGTTGTCAATTGCCTAAAACTGAACACATACTCCATCTTCTCAAACCATCGGGTAAGTCCAACAACTCCCTTCATATGCCCATGAAGTTCAAGGGTTTGCATATTAGGAAGTCCGGTGTAGGTGAAATCACGAGCAACTTGCACAGGCCTCTGATACCTACTCCAGAAGAATGGCATATCCTCACCATTTCTGGTTTGTAACACGTGCTCCAGTGCAGCCTTAACACCTTCGCAATCAATAGGGCCTGCAGTTGTGCACATGTGACCAAGTGGTGTAATAGGACTTGACTGAGGGGGATGTGTTGACTGTGGTGGAGTTGTGTACTGGCCTTGACCTCGTTGGGTTTCTTGTGCCTTCCTCTTGAGCCATATTTCTTAATCACCAGAAAACATAATACCCGTAGATTTCAAAAATCTTAACCATAACCCGTGTATACATAATGAATAAAACGAGGATCACAACGACAAGGTGAAATACACCAACATATATGAATTAACAAATCGACATTCATATCACAATAAACTAACTAAAACTAAGATTTCATATAAAACAAAATCCATTCCTTTCATATATAACTTGGAAAATAATGCCATGATTGGTTTATCATACAAATGATCATAACATACTAGGTTACAAGAAAAATAACCAAAAGCCATACTAGCCGAATATGCTCGTACACCTAAGTAATGCTATACAAGAGATAGCTAATCAAAAACACAAAAGATCTATACCCCTGCTAGCTAGAATAAACCCCGATTCCATAAAACTTAACAGCTGCATAGCATAGCTACACATAACAAAAATCTAGGAACAAGCTACCACAAGCCTCCTCTGGTGCACGGGCGATGCCGGACCGTCTGCGGGTGCCCTGCTAGCCAATATCTTGAAACTCACCATCTGTTCTGATCCCCTTTAGCAGCGGTAGTGCCATAGTCAAACTGAACTGTCTCTGTAGTCTGCTGCCTGTAATCCAAAAATCAAGCCGAGACTGTTCAAAAACTTCAATACTGTTGTACGTAGTGCTAAACATGTGAGACCTTGCATCGTCGCTAACCGTCCATAGTGAAAATCCCCAGGCCCTCATCTGGCCATCCCATCCACCCTGCGATCACCAAAACTGCAGATATGTTGGAAGGCCAATCTCTATCACAATAGGTGTGAACCTCGGCCATCTCAGCTCAGGACTCGATCGTACCTCGAGCATGCCTCCATCAAACCATGCATGAGGTGGTCCACCTGATCAAAAGGGTAGAGAGAAATCGTAATATTCCGATTTGACATCCCTCAATGGTGGTTGTGCGATCTCCTCGATTGCTTCCACCAGACCAATCCCAGCTCATACCGTGCTGCCATAGGTCTAACTCTACCCCTAGATATCGGACATCCAGATGTCTATGAGCGTCAACTACCATATCGACAAATTATAAAGGTCTTACCCTTGCTACAACATATGGGTCTTCCCTGGTATGGCAGGTACATCATTCCTACAGCACCGCCGCTGAAGTCTCCCCGACCTAGTCCGTAAAATAGGAGTATGGAGAAACAGACGAGGCCTCTTCGCAAGAGGTAAACAACTCTCGTGAATCTCAATACAGTAGGGATTAATATGTGGAATAGATTTGGGGAGGTGGTGGAGAAGGTGATTGGGAATGGTGATTAATGAGATAAAGAATATAAGAGATTCCGGTACAATCCAAACAGCTGGTAAAGCGACAACTGTAGATTCGGCAGGAGCAAGGTGCTCCACCTCCTCCTCCACTCCTCATCCATCAACTCCTATGTCAGCCAGGATAGTAGGCAGGATCCACCACGGGATCCTCCTCAGTAGGCCAGCTAGATCAGACTCGGGAATGACATCCCAGGTGAGCTCCCGCAGTATGTGAAAACAACATCAGGAAACGGCTTGCACCCTCACTGGGAAAGAACATGAACCTCAGGAGGCATAAACTCCGGAACTCTGGCTCCGGTACATATGGAAATGTAACTAGTGAATGTGTGCCTCATGGGCCGGCACGGTAATTCCGGAGATGGTGGTGCCTCTGGCCAGGTATGATAATACCGGAAGATGGTGTTCCGGTCAACACCAGGTGACGCCCAAGATCGTGACTAGTTCAAGCTCCGATAAGTAATTTAATAGTAGAATGTTCGGGAATCGACAAGATAATATCCTGAAATCATCATAACTTAGTATAAGTATGCTAATAAAAATAAGACTTAGTAGTAATTTACATACAATAATGTAAACACGTAATGAATCATGGAACACTTAGTATTTCTAACTACTGCAAACAAATAATATGTATGTCCCGAGAAAACCCCCTTTTATGAATGCTTAATGTGTTGAAAATGAGGTTATAGTCCCAAAGCAAAACATTTGGACCCTGGTTCTCTATAACCTTAGGCTCTTGAGTACCATCTGTAACACCCCCAAATGGGCGCAGCGGAATAAAGATCCGGGCGTGTTTAACATATCCAGATCAATAACAAAGATAATATAAGAACGACAAAAAAAGTCGTTTAATAACTAAATACATAGTAGGGATTTATTTAAGTATTTGTACAAAAGCCAGAAGCTTTACTTGAAATTGTACAAGATTTACAGCCCATAACAGATAAACCAAAATGTTAAATGCGACTAGAATCTTTAATGCAATGACTTCAAAATAAAAACCCCAATGTATCCTTCGCACTCACGGCTAAGACCTCCTGAAAAACATTGCATTTAAAACGTCAACATAAAGTTGGTGAATTTCATAGGTTTAATAAATGATCATGTCAGGAACACCGACAATGACTTCCCTGTGATAATGCAACAGATGCAGACATCACAAATGTATTTTCCGTTTATCCTAGACTCATGACATAAGCCAGAAACTCGACATAATTGAATACAATATATAAAGATAATATATTGCATACAAAACATGGCCCGAGATGAGTTCAAATGACCCTTAACATCCAGTATACCGACATTGAAAATGAACTTTCGTTATCTAAAGAAAGCTAGTTACCCGAACGGGGAAGTCATCCCAAATAGATCTATTTATAAACATGTCGGCCATTCACATAATGTTAATCACGACTACATATATTATTTAAAACAGTTTCATGATTCATGGGCACATGTGTTATCGCTACATAGCAAAACGTAATCATGATAAAATGTACCATAGCACCGAATTTGTAAAACGATGCATATGTTTCTCACCCCAGAACTTGTAAATCATTATAAATCTAAAACGTGGGGCTATGAACTCACCTACAGATGAATTTGAACAGTTAGTATATCACTACTGATACAACGTCCATGATAAAGACTGAATCAACCTAATAAAGTATAGGTCATTAAGAATAGACTGCTAAGCATAACAACGAATTTACACAATACATTGCCACATATATACTTTAGTGAATTTTGATAAACACATGATTTATTTAGTATATAATAAAGGTTATTGATCTTTTATAAATAACATTGTACAATCGTTTGGGCTAATCATGTAAGATAAATGGTCATGACAAAGACGTACGAGATTTAGACACTTTAAAATCGTCAATCAGACAACTCAACGAAACGCCAATCCGAAGAGGCCACAATATCCTTATATAAAATTCCCTACAAGATATACAACCTTGTAGTTAAAAATTGATATTCAAATCATAAAGAAAAAAGTTTAGAATATATAATATAAATGCAAGATTAAAAAGAAACTAGTTTTAGAGAAATAAGAGTTATAACTTAACTGTAACGTATCAGAATTCGTTTCTCAACAAAATAACTTGTATTCGGAGTCTATGATAATCTATAAGACTCTACTTTTTTCAAATATATAAGTATATTTTGCCACTGTTTTAGCAATAATATTTTTATACTCAATAGGGAACAATTGGTTTTATGAGTTTTGATATGTTTACATAATTTTTTCAATCAAACAAGCATAACAAGTATAGAAATGATCATGCCATGCATATATAAATAAATAAAATAAGTATAAGGGGATAATAGTAACCTTGTATGAAGATTATACAACACTTAACAAGTTTTTCCCCAAAACATCAAATCTAAACGTTCCAAGCATAACTTCAGCAAAAACCTACTTTTCTTGCAAAAATCTTTTCCAAACTTAACCAAATTCTTCAAATATTCTAAGAACACATTAGGAATTGATAAAGAACAATTATATGATCAAGAAAATCAAGCAATGGATTGCTTCTTGGAGGGTGATTTGAGTCGTGAGCTCTATTTTTTTTTATTGGTTAGAAAGGAGTGGTTTTTTTGAAATTTTCAAGTAAAGATAGAAGTGTAGATGTGGTTTTCTCTTAACCCTTGCACTCCTATTTATACTAGCTAAGATCCTTAGCATATTCCTTGGTCACTTGAGCCTTTGCAAGGTGTCTAATGGTATAGCACAAGGTTTTGAGAAACAATGGGTTGGTTTTGCTAGTCATACATCAAGTGTGAAAGGTTCTGCAATGAAGGTCTTATTGATGTCATGGTGACCAAAGGCCTTCTAGAAGCTTAAGTTACACGTTCATAAGGTTTAGGGTAGGATATGTCTGCATTTGTTCAATTATGTTAGTGTATATATGTATTAAATAAAGCATAAATAACATATGTTTTAATTAAAATTATAACTTGCATATGTAAATGAATAATTTCAATTCCTTTAATAGAAAAATGTCTAGTGTGATAAATATAATTGAGTTTTAATTAAACTTTTAATATTGAGTTCAAATTGTGGGTAATCGAACTGAAGCGTAGATAAATTAACGTGCTTCCGGGAAGGCTTATAACCACTTTATCGCAAACGTTAAACATATTTACGTACCAACAAAAATAAAATGTGCAATAATGATAATTATCCTCATAATAATCACATAACACTTGATTGATGACAACATTTAATCGTTAATGCCGTTAACATTGTATGTCCATTTTCAATTTTACGCGATTTAACTTAACGTTTACGGTTTAAGAGCAAACAACGGTAAAACCACTAAAAATAAATTATGAGATTACATAATGTCATACATACAAAATACGAGTTGTTGATATTAAGGGTCCTTATAAGGTTGTTAAATAGATAAAGTATTGATCTTTATAGTTTTATGGAAGTAATTAGTAGATAAAGTTGACACCTTTATTTGCTAATTAGTGAAGTAGAAGCTTTTTTTAGTGATAACATATTTGCATATAAGTTTGTAAGAACATGGTTTTATATCATTGTGGTTCTTCATTTCGGTTCCATTTTCTATCCTTTTTCAATTAATTAGTGTAGTTTTAGTATAAAATGTTTATCTTTGCTTATTTAATTGTTATGAGTAGTGAGTAATAACTTGTGTTTGCTAAGTGATTAGTGATTTGGAATTTAAGTGTGGTTTTTAAGAAAGGTTAAAAAAATAATAACCATAGAATTTGGAGTCATACCGTCATTTACTTTTAAATGCAATTTAAATACTTTGTCATTTATTTTAAAAAGCATTTATTTCGTTGTCCATTTAAATTCTTGAAACTGTTTGCTAAGATTTTTAATTCGTTAAACCTAAGCCCGCACTTAAGGAACCTTTCACGTCACTTAGCAAGCATATTAGTCATTTATATCTTTTAGATCAATTTTAGTTTAATCTTATAGTTTTAAATCTTAGAATTAATATTAGTTTAATTTTTAGTATAAAAATAGTTATTAAAAACCAAAACCAAAACTTAATGACCAATCAAGCTCGATTTACAACTTGAACGTAAGATTTCCTATTTCATACTCTCGCCCGAGAGAAGAACGCTACCCGGTTTGATTACTTATTAATTCTTTCCTAAGAATAATTTGTAAGATACTTTGCTTACGTATACGTATATGTATTTTCTATAAATATATATAATATATTTGAGGATTTGTTTGATAGACGTGTAAAAACGACAACATCAAAATGGCGCCGCTTGCCGAATGGAGAAGGTTAGCGATTTTTTGACGGGATTGTTGTTTGTTTCCGAGGCCTTGAAGATCATTTCCTTTTCTTCGAAAGTTTAATATTCAATCTTGATAAAAAATAATAAAAATTCAAAAATATTTTTCTTCTTATTTTATTTTTCTTTTCTTTAAAATATTAAAAATACCAAAAAATATTTTTTATTTTATTATCTATTATAAAAAAAAATATTTCAAAAATTATTCTACTTATCCTCTTATTCATATTAATTTCTTATCTCTTTATCCTCTATCCGTTTAATTCTTCAAACATGACTTCGTATAACCATTTTATTGCTCGTATATGGTGTGGAGGTACATTTAATAGGCGGAAACTGTCCGAGCTGTAGCAGTGTGATCCGGAAATAGTTTTGTCATGACCCAAATCCTTATGCTTATAAATGAAACTAATAGCACCTAATTTTCTACAACCAACCTACCAGCCACCAAAACGATACATACTCGTAGGTGAATTTATGGTGGGAATTCTCCTCCGGGTTACATTGTCAAACAGGGGAACACACCCGTCATTGATCAGGTCCTGTTACAATCGAAGACTTTTGTATTAAAACCATGCCTCTACATTATTTTCCGAGTCAACCATAACAATTTCCTTGTGAAAATTGCGGGGTTCTTCATGAAAATTTTTAGTGTCAACCGATGAACCAAAATTTCAATTATTCTAATTCTTTCGGTCTTGACCAAATTCAACCCCCGTAATTTTCTACCCGATTAACTCATGAAATCGAGAGGAATAAAAATGAGGAGAGTTTTAAAAAAGAAGATACATGAAAAAGAAGAAATAATAAGTGAAAGCGGTTGATTGAGGCCTAAATTAAAGAAATCACGAATGAAATTGAGTTATAAAAGATTTCGAGGTTGAAATTGATGAAGAATAGAAAAGAGAGAATGCGAGATTAAAATTTAAACAACTCCTTGTAAGATTATAAATGGTTATTTGGACATCGAGATGCGGAAAAAGGAGCGCGTTTTAATGGAAGAAAAGTATCTTGCTGCTTCACAACGTATTAAATCTATTTGAAAGATGAGGATGATTATATTCCTTTGAGAGATATTATTGCTCGATATTCTCCGTCTGTTGCTATCACATCTTCCCCTCCCGACTTACCAACTGAAGAACTTGAGGACTCTCTCATAATAGGGGACGAGCATCTTGACACTATTCTTAAAAAGGAATCAGACGAATTAATAAAGTCTAGTGTTGAGAACCTTGTCCCAATCCCAAGTGAGTCCGAGGATTTTTCAGATAAATGAAAGAGATAGTGATGTGCCCCGGTGTGAGAAACTTCTAGACTATGTTTTTTTTAACAACTTTCTCGAATCCCTCTTTGATATCAAATGACGATTTCACCTCTATGTGGATGACGATTCACTTTCTAAAGAGGACTTCCAATGGGAAATTTCAAAAATTATTCGATACCCTCTTTTTTGATGATGAAGAAAAACAGTTCTCCAAAGATTGATCCGCATTATATTCAATGCCCGAGATCTAATCTTAATTGAATCTTTGCTTTAACCGTGATAATTTAATTATTTCTTCCCTGTTTGATTATCTTCACTCGAGGAGTTCTCTGATAAATCATCACTCATATTCGATCCAATTCCACCAGGAATTAGACACACAAGCCACTTTGAACTAGAGGGAAGAGAATCCGTCTTGGTTGATAAATTGTTGTGTATATAAGTTCATCTCCACAGCGCCAGAAATAACTTAATTTGGAAATTGCTGATGACGATTACGAGACTTCCTCTCCCTCACCTATCCCCGACGCGTAGTGACTCTCTTATGTAGGGAGATCGTTTTAATTTCTTTGCATACGATGACATCGATGCCACCGGGCAATGAGAACGACCACAATGACGTGTATATTAATAGACATCTTTTATGTAAATCGGGAAAAGGGGATTTCGTTTTTGAAGAATTGCGTAATAATGATTCCTTGTGTGTGTTGTTTAATCTCCTTATGTTATCCTTGAACTTGGGTCCCTTTAGCCCTTCCCGAAATGAATCAACTAACCTTGATCAATTTTAATGATTGGTGGGAAATGTTGTATGGTATTGTAGCCGTCATCTTCTCCGTCCTCCTCCGGAACCACCAGATGTTGAGATTTGCTTTGATTTTGAGCCCGATACGGGTGTTGTGACTACCAAAGTGGTGAAGGGTATTTCTGAACATTATGTTCATTTATGCCTAATATTTTGCCCACTCCTCTCACCTTTGATCCGATTTGGACTTCACCAGTCCTCTCATGATTCCCCCACCGCAACTAGAATTGTGGGATCTAGGATTTTCAAAGAAGTCCAATCCGAGAGACTTTTATCACGGGATGAATTTTTTATCTCATTCATCCATGTTCCTCTTTCTCCAGTGTTTGACACTTTGATTCCGTTTTCGTCCAAAAACGAGGACAAAGTGTTCAATCCTGGTATTCTCATTTCTCCTCTCTTATCTCATTGGGCGAAATCAGTTCTAATTTTTCTAAAACCGATGAATGAATTCTGAGGACATCCCTCCTTGATGTTCTGTAACTCCATTTTCTATCCATATCCTCCTTGACCAGCACATGTAATGGGGATCGATCAGTATCAAAGACTTGTGCACAACAATAACGCTTCTCGGGAGGCAACCCAAATTTTTTCTTCTTTCTATTTTCCTTGATTAATAAGTGATTGAGTGTGATTTTATAGCCAAAGTGTGAGGGGCTGTTTTTTTTCTTTGTATGTGGGTTCGTTTTGCTGGGATTCCTTAAGATCAATGAAGACTCGTGCTTGTTTCAATCCTCCAATCACCGTCTTTGATCTTCCTGTAATTAATGGGAATCCTCAATCCTGAACATATATATTATATATATATATATATATAATATATATATATATATATAATATATATAATCTATATGTGTTCCCCTTTCACACTTGGAATTTTTTGCATTTGCCTTTTTCATTTCTAAGTGTGGGGGGTAAAACCCGACATTTTTGAACATTAAGGCCAATGTTCCATTCTAAGTGGGGGGGGGGATTTCTATCAAAATATGATCATACATGTGCCTATATGTGTTCTCACGCAACCCCGTTTTGACCAAAATTTATAAAATTTTATTGTTTTATTATGATATAAATATATAAAAAAATGAAAAAAAAATGATGAAAAAAATGATGAAAATATTAAAGTATAGAAATAAGTAGGCCCGTAGAACTAGGTAGCTTTTGACTTGACCGAGTTTTAAACTCTAGCTTTCTCCTTAGCTTTTTAGACTAAGTGTTTGCTCAACTTTAAAATTTTGCAAAGGACGAAATATGATAGAGTTAAATATAAGTTAGATACTAAACGTGGATTTAGTTTGGATATCTTTAGTAGAGCTCAAAGATTTAATTGTGGCTGTTTTGCTCCACCAGCTAACAAACGCTATATACTTTGTTGAATAAATAAAGTTGCTTTAGAGTTTGCGATTCTTAGTTTAACAAATCCTTCGTAGAGATTCCTTCTGGTGAAAAGTAAGGTACACAACGATGTATTAGGAAAGTTATTAATCACATTAATTAGAAAATCAATTAGGAGATAATCATATTAATGTTGATTGGTCAAACAATCTTATGCTTTCCCATACATGCATGAATGGCCGCCCCTATAAGGCTTGTATGGGCCTCCTCTTTTGTTTTCCAAGTCCAATTAACTAAGTACAATACTTAGTTATTAGAAGCCCAATAGTTAACCCGTGTTACGTGGATTATTTATATACCGTAAATACAATAAACACGATATATAAATGGTACATTAGCGTATATGTGTGTGACCCTATAGGCTCACATGTATCTAGCCATATAATTAGTTATTATGACACGAACATACTCCAAGTCTGAGACCCGGGCTATATCCATACAAGACCTGGTTGTATTTGTCCGTGACACGGATTTATCCGTTTATCCGTTCGAGACCCATCTATATCAGTCTGTGACCTGGCTGTATCCGTCCGTAACCTGGCATTATCCCATCATGACCCGACTTTATCCCATCATTACCCGGATTTATCCGTCCGTGACCCGGCTATATCCGTCCATGACCTGGCTGTATCCAATCATGACCCGGCTGTATCCGTCCGTGACCCGGTTGTATCCGTTTGGGATAGGGTTATATCCGTCTGCGACCTGGCTATATTCGTTTGTGACCAGGTTCTATCCCTTCGTGACCTGTCTATGTCCGCCCGTGACCCAGCTATGTCCGTTCGTGACCCGGTTGTATCCTTCCAAGACCCGATTGTATCCATCCATGACCCGGCTGTATCCGTCTATGACTATGTTGTATCCGTCTGAGATTTGGTTGTATCCGTCCGTGACCTGGCTATATCTATCCCTGACCTGGCTATATCTGTCTGTGGCCTGACTATATTTGTCTGTGATCCAACTTTATCTGTCCGTGACCCGACTATATCTGTCTGTGATCCAACTTTATCCATCCATGACTCGGCTATATGATTAGTTATATTGTGCTATCTTTTTAATAATATTTGCACTTAGCCCCTTTTTTCTATTAAATTTCGAATAACTTAATTTTATCTAATTTAGCTTAGTCTCTAATTATTGTGGCATTAAGTTGAATCACGGGTTAAAAGAATTATATATTCATTTTTGGTGCATCTACAATATTTTCGCAACTCATAATACATAACCACCATTTGGGCTCAATACAATGCTATCAAGGCTTTGCTGACCAGGAACATCGTTATGATATCCGTAACGCTTTCTGTGTCGTAACTCGAGTCTTGATCAAACTCAACATAGACTCGTATAATCATGGAAGAATTTTTGTGAAACACTAGCGCTTCTCTGTGAAGATACCAAAAATTGAATTTCTACTGTATATACTAAGTGCTTTTCACAGGTAAGAAATTTGATTCTTTTAAGTCCCAATTTTGTTAGAACAAAATAGCCAAACGATGAAACCTGAAGCAACAGATGGATGTTATTCACCATTTTAATATTATGTTTTTTAAAGATTTCAAAGCTTTCTAATATGAAAAATACTTTCATTAAAACAAAGATAAGAAATTATATTGTCCCCCAAATGCTTAAATCTATATCAATACCCTCATTCTCTTTGCCCGTATAGCCACCAGTGACCTGCTCGCTAAAACTAGATGCTCGAGGGCACCTTCATGATTCCCCTTTTGTCTCAACAATCTAACCCATAAGTTTCACTATCGGCGCTTCTCTAAAGACAAACCCGTTCTTTTACATGCTTCTTCATGATCAACTTTTGTCCTCACAAATTCAACATAAGATACCTACACGTTTTCGCTGAGTCATAGTTCCAATACCAAATGTTATAACATTTTAAGGCATTTTTCGATTTGAGCCCAACATAGAAAGATATCGCCCATCTGCAATAAACCTAGGTGAAATTTAGCACAGTGCCCGTCATCCTGACATTTCTTTTCTTTTCATTCTAAGATTAAAAAAAGGACAAAATAAAGAGAAAAATGGACGAAACCGAGCACGGGAATAAAAAGTGCACGAAAAATCAAGTTTAACGGTGCATTCATCTTTTATTGAGCCGGCCCAACACCATTTATATGGGTCGGACCGACCCATATTTATATTTAACTAACTCTTACAGCAGCCCAAGATGTTAGCACCAGTCCAGCCCAAGACTATACACCTGCTCGGCCCAGCTGATGGAATTGCAAATGAGTGAGGCCCACTTAACAAAAGCAAAAAAATCAATCTTGTTACTACTATTGCTTGGTTTTAACGCAAGAGAAAAAGAAAAAAAAGGCAGCTGATCACATCTTATCTTTGACTTTCATTTTTTTTCTTTTTTACAATTCGTAGGTTGGATAGCAGTAGACGTTAGGACCTATCTATCCTTTATCTTGTCTTTCTTTTCTTTTTTTATCTTTTCATTTTTTTTCTTTTTGTTAGTATTAGCGTAGGATAGCAGCAAGTTAGATTAGTTTTAGTTTAGGAATATATTAGTTTATTTTCTTATGTAATTTTTCATTCCATACTTATGTAATGGTTAAATTTGTGTTACGATTGGTTTTGATTTATTGAAGTATGTTTCCGGAACGATGTTTGTTAGTGACTCGAAGGTGTTGATGACGATTTCCCCAGGTTTGTTGAATCGATAGCTTCATCTCCTATTAAGTGGTCGCATAAGCTTGTTCTGGTTCAGGTTGGAATTGGGATTTAGTTCGTTTGTATCAATTATGGTTTCGTTTGTATGTCCTTCGATTAGCTTATTTGAGTTTTAAAAGGTAGATTTGGTTCGACTAGAGATTCAGATTTATATTTGCTCTTCTTAATTTTATCGTTTAATTTTCTGATTTGGTGAATTCATTTTATATATGGTAATTTGGTTAGCTTAATTTTAGATCAGATTTGGTCCATTCGGCGTTTGAGGCTTATTGATTCGGTTTAGATTAGATGGTTTGATTAGTTTATGTACTCGACTAGTTTAGTAGAATATTTGGATTTAGCTTATAGCTTATTTCATATGTCTTAGTTTCGTCTTAATAGAAAAAACTTTTTTTTAGTTTTGAATGGTTAAAGAAATGGTTTAATAGCTTGTTCGATTTGTGTATTTTGTAGGCTGTTTCATTTCAAGTTGGAACTGAAAAAGTTTTTTTTCTTCTTCTTTGAGTTCAATTTTCTAACAGAAAGAACAAGTGTGTGGTTTTGGGCTAGGCCCAATTGATTCATAAAGTGGATTTTAAAAAACAGTTTCTAATTAGTTGTAGTATAATTTTGCTTAAAATGTCTTTTAGTGTTAAGCTTTTTATTGTTAGTTTAGTTGTCATGAGTAGCGAGTAGTTTAATTAGTACTTGTTAAGTGATTAGTGATTTGGAATTTAAGTGCGGTTTTAAAAAGGTTTAAAAAATTAATAGTCATTAAAATTTTCCAATTTACATACCGTCATTTACTTTTAGTGCAATTTAAATACTTGTCATTTATTTTAAAAAACATTTTACTTTACTTGTCATTTAATTTCTTGAAACTTGTTTTCTAAGGATTTTAATTCATTAAACCTAAGCCCGCACTTAAGGAACATTTCATGTCACTTAGCAAGCATATTTGTCATTTATATCTTTTAGATCAATTTTAGTTTAATCTTTTAGTTTTTAATCTTAGAATTAATATTAGTTTAATTTTTAGTATAAAAATAGTTTGAAACCAAAACCAAAATATTTGTCATTCAAGCATCAAACGAAACATTCTCGTGAATTTCAATTCATCTCTCGCCGTGGAAACGACACTCGGAAGATAGACTATTACTTTTCCTAAAGTAATTTGCTTATCTAACGGGATACTCACTATACTATTACTTGTTTGATATATTTAGTTATATATATTTTATTTTATATAGACTATTTGGATCGAATCAGTTTTTGGCGCCGCTGCCGGGGAGAGGTGTACGATCTACACGTGGTGTTTGAAGTTAGTGCCTTGAAGATCCTTTCTTCGGAAAGTTTATTTTCGCACTTATTAAAAAAATATTTTAAAAAAAATCCAATTTTTTTTTTCTTCTTAGTTTATTTTTATTGTTTCTTTTCCTTTATAAATATTAAAAAACCCAAAAATATTTTTCTTTTATCTTAAAAATAAAAATCTAAAAATATTTTTCTTTCTTATTTTTTTTTTTCATTATGTATTATTTGAAAAATCTATAAATATTCTTCTCTATCCTCTTATTCGTTTAATTCTTATTCTCTTTACCCTCTTATTCATTTAATTCTTTTTCTCTTTACCTTCTTATTTATTTAATTCTTTTCTTATCCCTCTAAATTGTTTAATTCTTATGGCGTCATTCGACTATCGTTTAAATCCCCTTTACGCGATTAGAGAATGTTCGTCTTGTGGAGCTTTGTACAATAAATCATGTGGTTGTTCAAAAGGAGGTCTCATAGACAAGTTCGTTCGTGATCCTAATAAAACGCCCGACTCGTCTCAACGACCTCCTATAGTTTGTGTGAAGTGTGGAAACCCGGTTGAAGGTCCATCTTGTCAAGGATGTGCTCTATGGCGGAAGAAATTAAAGGAAGTTTGGTTTACAACTTGTCATGAAAATGGAATTAACCAAGACCTTCTAAACACTTCAAGAGTCATTCGTTGTCAAACAGGACCCCGGTGAAAATTCCTCGCAAAGTCCTCTACAAATTATCCACAATTGTTGTTATGAGTGTGGTGATTCGTTAGATGGAATCTTTTGTCAACAATGCACTTGTAAGTCTTGTGGGAAGGAGCTCACCTGGTTATATTATGTCCACCGAAGCTACCGATTAACTCTAATCCGGAACCATGCCATCCAAACCATTAATAGCTCCCCACAGACTTTGGCCAAGTTTTGATCCGAAGTGCTATTCCGAAAAAGAAAATTTATTACCTTACGTTTCAAAACCTAACTTTGTTGATGATTCTCCTAACGTTTTCAACCCACCTCCACAACCTCCTATCTATTCTTGTGAATTTTACGGGAACAATGCTTGTTATGGTCACTATTGTACACCTCAAGTTCCGTTTATCTATCCGGAATCGTGTTACAATCAAGACTTTAATTTCCCGTAAGATTTTCATGATTTTCAACAACAATATCTTTGTTGTGAAAATTGCGGGGGCCCGCATGAGGCTTTTCAATGTCAACCGTTAAATTATTATGAACCTAATCCATGTTATGATTCTAATTATTCCGGTTATGACCAATTTAATAATTCTCACCCACAACAATTTCTTTGTTGTGAAAATTGCGAGGGTCCTCGTGAGACTTTTCAATGTCAACCGATGAATGAAGACTATTATCATGAGCAAAATCCGTGCTATGATTCTAATTCTTTCGGCTTTGACCAATTTCAACCCCCGTAATATACCGTCAATCATCCAATCTTCAATGCTCAAAATAGCCTTCTTAATTCTCAAAATGAGTTTCTCAATTCTCAAAATAAGCTTATTGATATGGTTGGTCAATTTATACAAAAGAAGGAAGAAGAAAAGCGAATTGAAGAAGAGCAAGCGGCTAAAGCTCGATATTGGAAGATTCCCGTTTGCTACGATGATGACGATGACGAGGAAAGATCTATTCCCTTGAAAGATACTATGATTTCTAGACTTCCTTCGTGTGTTGCAATCACACCCGCTTTATCAACCGAGGAGCCCGTTGACTCTCTCATAATGGAGGATGAGCATCTTGACACTATTCCAGAAACGAAATCGGACGAATTCATAAAGTCTAGTGTTGAGAACCTTGTCCAAAGCCCAAGTGAGTCCAAGGATTTTTCCGATATCGAAAGTGAGTGTGATGTGCCCGTTTGTGATAATTCTATAACTTTTTCTAATCCTCTCTTTGATTCTGACGGCGATTTTTCCTCTAGCGAGGACGAGTCATTTTCTGATGAGGACGTTCCGAAGGAAATTTATTCGAACCCTCTTTTTGATGAAGAAATAATTTCTGATAAGAATGATGCTTCGATCATTTCTTCTTCTAAGATTGATTCTCTTCTCGAGCAGTTCTTCGGTGAACTCGCTCATAACGATTTAATTCCACCGGGAATTAATGAAGACAACCTTGATCCGGAGGGTGATATCCGTCTTGTTGAGAGGTTGCTTTATGATAATTCATCTCCTCGCCCTCCGGAAGAGCTTAATTCTACCGAGTCTTTCCCTCCATCTCATATCCCCGTTGAGGATAGTGACCCTTTTATGGAGGAGATCGATTTATTTCTTGCTTCTGATGAATCAATACCCCCGAGTATTGATAGTGACTACTCGGACTCCGAAGGGGATAATCTTTTTCTAGAAAGATTGCTTCATGATGATCCCACTCCCCTTCCGGACATTCCTTCTCCGACACATGTGACTTTCCCCTTTGAGGATCACCATGATCTTGACTTCACATATGTCGTCCGAGTTTTTCTACCCTTCTTCACCTATCCGGTGACTTCTTCATTTCTTCTCTCCTTCGGGAGTGAAGACACAATTTTTGACCCCGGCATCTCCATTTATCATTCTTTTATGCCGGATGTATCTCATCGGAGTGGAACTTTTATGAAATTCAATGTTTATCCAAACCACTTGAATGAAAGTCCGATGGTGATTTTATATTCCACTTGCTTCCCCAT
>BQNB010076595.1:2896-22991 GCA_026074375.1 Tanacetum coccineum
TGCCGGGGAGTGAAAATTAATCTTGATTTTTATTTGATATTTTGGTTTTTAACATTAGATTAGATCTAACCCTTAGGATTAGTGTAATTTAGATTAGTGTATATTCTTGTATATTCTGTATATTTTTGTATATTTGTTAGTTTAGTTTGCTTGTTTATTTGTTTGTTTAATTGTTTGCGTATTTAATTATTTTGCTAATACACTGTTCTGGTCGATAGCTGAATACGGCGTATCCATTTTCGTCAGATACGGCGTATCCAGTTCTCTCTCCAATGCAGCGTATTCACTCAAACTGATTAATACGACGTATCCACTTTCATTGGATACGGCGTATCTATTATCTAGAACAGAAGCTGAAATCTTGGTTTTCCTATTTGATTTTTCGTGCTAATTTTTTTTTCTTTAGAGCAAATCCTACTGATTGTTTATCCTTTGTTTCAGGTAGTGCATGACAAGGAGTTATACGAACGAACTATTTACACCTTACAAAGAACCTGAACGAGAATTTCGATCATAAAGGAGATACTTCAAGACTCTAAGTCTTGACAAATTAAGATCGCCTGATTTCAATCTACTTTCTGACCAAGAATACTCGGAGAAAGAAGAAGCGGAAGCAATGGCGGAAACCATGGAGCAATACACGAGCAAGACCCGAACGGACTATGGATCGGGAGTTGCTAGGCCTAAGATTGAGGAAAAGGATAGTTTTGAACTGAAAGGCCAATTTCTTAAGGAGCTTCGAGAAAACACATTTAGCGGTTCGGATAATAAGGATGCAAATGAACACATTGAGAAAGTTCTCAAAATCATTGACTTATTCCATATTCCTAACATCACTGTGGATCAACTAATGCTCCGAGTCTTCCTTATATCCCTAACTGGAGCCGCAAGTCGTTGGATAAGAAACGAACCAACTGGTTTGATCAAAACTTAGGAAGATCTTATGTCTAAGTTTTTGAACAAAATAGCACACCTAGTCAAACTAGGAAGAAAATAGAGGAAATCAAAAACTTTCAGCAAGAACCAGATGAAACCCTTTATCAAGCATGGGAGCGCTTTAAAGAACTCTTGATGAAGTATCCTCAACACCATTTGACTAAGATGCAGGAGGTAATTTTGTTCTACAATGGGTTGGATGTTCCAATACGACAGATTCTTGACTCAAGAGGTGTCATTCCAACTAAGACAGCTGCAGATGCTAAAAAGGCCATCCAAGAAATGGCTGAATACTCTCAAAAATGGCATAATGGAACATCTAGAGGAAGAAGTATTGAGACTTCTGACGGACTGGCTGCTATATAAGCACAACTGAACAATCTAGGAAGGGAGATCAAGAAGGTGAATGAAAAAGTTTATGCTACTCAAGTCGGATGTGAACAATGCAAAAGACCCCATTACACCAAAGATTGACCACAAAAAAAGAAGGGAAAACCCTAGAAGAAGCTTACTACACACAATTTGGTGGACCTTTTCAAAGAGGGGGATATCGAGCAACAGCTCCAGTGTACTATCAAAGGAACAACACAAATCCTTCGTATCAAGAACGGAGGCAATCTATGGAAGATACCCTGAGCAAATTCATGAGTGAATCAACAAAGAGACATAAAGAAAATTCCAATTTGATTAAAGAAATCCGAGCTACGACAGATGCTGCCATAAGGAACCAAGGAGCATCAATTAAAACTTTAGAAATTCAAATTGGGCAAATGAGCAAGGTACTACAGGAAAGAGGATTTGGAAGCTTACCAAGCTTAACTGAAACAAACCTGAGAGATCAAGTCAAGTCGATTTCTACCACTATTGAATTCGCACTCGATATGCCATATTAGATCATCCCAATACGCCGTATCCACTAGACAGAATAGTATACTATTGTACAAGTCAAGGCAAACGACAATTCCTTTTCTAATTCGCTTGGATAATCATTACTGTGAAGAAGAAGATGGGAACTATGGACAAAAATTCACAGAAGCTTATGGAGCTTCACATATCAATAACACCATACCTCGAAAGGAGAAAGACACAGGGAGTTTCACTTTACCTTGCTCTATTAATGATGTTTGTTTTGACAATGCCCTTGTAAAGCTTAGATAAGCTAGAGCGTTAGTGTTATGCCTCTCTCGACCTACCTTAACTTAATATTAGACGAATTAGCTCACACTAGGTTGATAGTGGAATTGGTAGATAGGACTGTGAAATATCCAAAAGGAATAGCTGAAAACGTACTAGTAAGAATTGGTAAATTTACTTTCCTAGTAGACTTTATAATTCTTGATATGCCCGAGGATATCAAAGTGCCCTTGATCCTCGGAAGACCATTTTTGTCTACCGCCCGTGCTAAGATTGATGTTTACAAAAGAAAGATTACTTTAAGAGTTGGGGAAGAAAAGATTATTTTCAAAAGTGTTAAACCTGCTAGTAGTTTAATTAAGAGGGTCTACATGCTAAGTTTGAGAGAAAGAATAGAACTTGATTTAGAAGCTAGGCTTATGGGAGAGACTTTGGTGTTAAATAGATCATTAGACCCTTTCTTGGAAGATTACATTAAATTAAATGATCTAAATGAACCATTCGAGCTTAGGAGAAATCAAGGAGATGATTTGATGCCCACCATTGAGGAAGGTGAGGTAATTAAGGAATTTAGAACTAGGGATGAAGATCTTGATATTGGAATTGATGATTACCCTAGTTATTGTGACGATGATAAGAAGATCCATATAGATTGTGCCCACAACTTAAAGTTTTCATGCATGATAGGATTTGAATTTACACACGTCAACTTCTACCCGTTATTGTACGTCAATGTAATGTCAAGAAAATTTCATAATTCAATAATGAAAGATAAGATGGTGTACAAAGGAGATAATGTTGTAGGAGATTTAATGAACGTGCCTATCTTTGTTGGAATTTTTTCTGTTATGACTGATTTTGCAGTTTTAGAGGATATGGATGCTTATCGTAATGAAGGAATGGGCGATATTATTGTTGGCGAACCATTCTTAAGAGAAGTTGGAATTAAAGCAAAACGTTTCGAAGGGATTATTACCCTTTACAATGGTGATGATGAAGTAACTTACCAAATGATGCGATCACATCCAAGGTTTAAAAACCACACCAATGAGCAATGTAACAAAATCCCACCATTACTGAAGGTAAGTGAGAAAGATGTGAAGAATGGAATCTGATATGTGTTTAATCACATATCATTTTTCCTTATTAAAATGAGCTTAAATAACCAAAAATACATAGAAAATACATTGTATTTGTTTGTATTATGCAGGTAACGAATATATTAAAAAGGACACAAACGAAGCCAAAACAGACAAAACCAAGCACGAAATTGGAAGAATGTGAGAAATAGAAGCCGAAAGCGAATACATCTTTAAATGGGCCAACCAGTACCCATTTAATGGGACAGGTCAGCCCATTAATTGATATTAACCTCAAGCCTTATACATTTTAAATACAAGTCCAAAATCCATATCCAATCCAATATCCAAAACTGTCCAAGGCCCAAGATGAAGAATAAAAGCCCAATCCAAGTCAAAATGATAAAACTCCCGGGTCAAAGTCAATTGATATCAAATCATGGGTCAAAATTACTGTGCATTATCCTCCTCCCTCCTATTCTTTACACAAGGACGAATAACACAGGGTAAATTCCTTCACTCCATGTCCTCAAGTGCTTCTAGAAGAACACCTGACGTGTCTGACACCACCAATGACACGCTGGCGATCCCAAGCACTATCATTGGCTAATAAGGCGTGGAAAGTAATCCAAGGGCTAAAAATTAAAGGATTAAGAGTTGTTATGATCTAAGGGCTATGGATGGATGATGAGGACGCTCCTCAAGGGCCTAGAAGCTTCACTTCATCACTATAAATAGGGATGCAATCACACAGTAGGAATCATCTAGTGTAGGAGTAGGAGTAGTGTAGTTTAGCTTATTTACCAGCTTAATGTAATTTTCTTTAATGTAATTTTGTTTTTAAAAGCTTGTAATCTCTTTTAGTATTAATAAAATTCAGTTTCATTTAAATTCGTGTTAAATTCAAGTTTTAGTTTATACAAATTTGGCTTAAATGTGTTTAGAAGTAATCAAATAAGCGCAATAAGCTCTCCTTAACTCTTTAAGCTAGCTCTAATTCAATTAAGCTGTTTAAAGCTTAATTGAATGAGCCTTTCATCTTAAATCACTCAAAAAGTCAGTTTAAGCTGTTTTGGATGATAAGCCAGAAATGGAAGGGCTTATGGTGTTTTCACCAGCTTGTTTTCAACAAGCTGGAGCTTGTAGATAAGCTCTTTTGAGCAATTTAGATCCCTGTTTAGCTGGGATCAAGGTACACTCACTTTTACTACTTTCTAGCTTATTTTCTTTACAGCTTATTAAACTGCTTATTGTTTGTTTATTATAGTTTATTTGTGCTTATTCTGTCTTGAGATGGCTTAATATGTTAGTTTATAGCTTAGTTTTATTTTGAAAAGAGCCTATTTGATTTTGTCCATTTTCTTAGTTACAACTGCTTATTATTATAGCTTATTAGATAGTGCTTATTTTTTCTTACTTTGTGCTTATTTGTCATCTAATATCGTTGAGCTTAATCTGTTTTCAATAATCCATGATTAATAAGGTATGTCTTAGCTTAAAATTGGATTTTAAAAGTTTAAAGGGGTGTTTGGCAAAAACAATCTTAACATAAGTTAAGAATGCTAGGGTTATTTTTAGGGATTAAGTTAGATTGCATAAGCTCTAATTTGGTCTTAGATTTAGTTTTCATAAGCTCAGGTTAAGTTTTGTTAAGATTTATAAGTTGTTTTCTCAAAAACTTAAGTCTGCCATAACAGCTTATTAGTGAATTTTCTTAAAGATGAATATGAGGTGTAGTTTTTGTGTTTAAATTTGAGTTCCAAATGAATCAATATTAATTTGTTTCAAGTTTATAGTCATTTGAAAAAACATTTTGAGAACTTAGTTCAAAAACAGTTAAGTTTTGATAGTTGTTGTTTAAATGAAAGATTTTGCAGGTCTTTTAAGGTAATTTCCTAGCTTAGTTTAGGTTAATTTTTGTTTCATTTAGCTTATTGGAGTCTATAGTTAATCTGTTTTAAGCTTTTAAATTGTCAAAGTCATTTTAGGCTACTTGAGGACAAGTAGGATTCAAGTGGGGGGATATTTGATGACATCAAATAACGTCTATTTTATAGCATCATTTATCCCACGATATTAACCCATTTTGTATAGTTATTGCAAAGAATTGTTACTTAATCGTTTATATTTGAGAATTGCAGTAATTATGGAGTAATTGGTGAAAGATAGCAAAAGGCGCACATTCTGGAGCTTAAATGAAGATATTTTGAAGATTACTATTCTAAAGACCAATACGCCGTATCCATCAAGGAAGATACGGCGTTCACCGTGCCAGCACTCACCAAAGACCACTCAGGAATAAAGATGCAAACGTCGTATCCAGGGACTCATACGCCTATTCAGATATGGAGAAATACAATATAATATTCTGGAAGATATCAAGCGTGGTCCCTACTCCAAGAAATCCCTAATACGCCGTATCCAACTCTTGGATACGCCGTATCCAACCGACTTCCAGACCCTATAAATACAAAACTCAAAAATGAGTTTTAAGTGTGCTAAATCATATTCTCGATACCTAAACCATCAAAAGATTCCCGATTTTCAAGGACAAAAGAGCAGAAGAGTTCGAAGCAACGATTCAATTCCATAGATGAAACGTGAAATTCTAATATGACTGATAGTTAATCATTCAGTTTTTTTGAGGTAACATTCGTTAACTCGTTAGTTTTTACCTGGCTAAATAATTACTCTTTAGTATTTATTAAGACGTTTGAAGGATAATTTCCCTTCGGGTATTAGTCATTTTGTTTTAAAAAATTTAAAAAAAAAAAAAAATGAAGAACTGAATGTTTGGTATTTTTTTATCCATTGATTTCTTGATGATTATCATGAGTGCTTTTTATGTTTATTCAATATACTTGTTACAGCGCTTTGTATGCGACCTATCATCAACAGGATCTAGTAAAGCGGAAATAACCAAGCGATTCTAGAGTCCGGAGTAGCTCTCCATATAGTAATTTATACATTCTAGGAAATCATTAGTTACACAAATATTGTCCCTCATAAAGCTGTGTCCTAGGATACGCTTCGGGCTAACTAGTTAATTGGATATGCCAATGGTTTATTGATCGTAGGTAACTAGCAGGTGACCTAGATAATTCAACAAGTAATGTTCTGAATCCCATTGGATAGTTGGAACAAGTGGAACACTAGGTATAAATTTCCATTAAAGCGTAAGTGGGTAAAGTCTCTATGAGCTAATGGTTTAACAAGATCAGCATTGCTTTAATCTTAAGATTAGATTATAACCGCAAATAAGGATGCTTTATGCGGATGCTTTAATTGTGACAGAATTAACGTGTCTAGGTCTTAGGATGATGTAACGCCTAAGTCATAAGAATGATATGCCCCCTTGAGAGAAGAAATCGTTGCACTAAATAAACAAACCAACGTTCTAATCGGATTAATAATGGTTAATACAGTTTTCTTATATAAGGTTCAACCGCTCTTTTATCTTTTGTTAATTAGCTTGCGTGGGTAAAAGTGCCTTGAATTGATTATAGACACCAACCGAACCGTGCCAGTCTCTCAGGCTGAAAACCTTCTTTTCCCGTTAGAATTAGGATGTAGACTGACATAGGTTTAACATAGGTTTAGAATAGAATAGAATTAACATAGATTAGATAACCAAGATATTAATTAAATTGATAGATTTAACCTTGCTTCATGTGTTTGACACCCTACTTACCACAAAACTACTACCGATCGGGTACACTGCCCGTTAAAGTGTTGTTTTTGGTTTAGTAGGCAAAATATAAATTTAAAACTTGAATCATCTTAAATATATCATACAACGACAACACATTAGATGTTTCACACATAACTCCTTAATCTACCTTTTTATAGTCTTGTGGCCAAGACCTTGAATGTTCAAAGGCATGAAATTCATTTAAAACCATTACCATCTCCTTGCGAACCTATGATAGCCTCGATAGTATTCATACAACCATCCATATTATAGCCCATGGCTTGACCCACCTTAACCATTTCATCCAACACTTCTAAAATAGAACCACCTGTTTGCGCTCTCTGTGACTAAAAACCATTATTACATTGGGAAGAGTATTTATCATTGCTCCTGGTTTCATTGTCTTCTTTAGGGACAGACTGCATATATTTGTTTACTTCTTCCGATGTGTCTTCCAAATTCTTCCCACCCACATTTTTAGTAGGTGTAAACCTTGGGGAAAAGGCAACTCCTCACTTACATGATTATCTTTGTCTACTTTCTTGTTAAAAATTCCATAAATGTTGAATGGATCATCAGAATGAAGTGTTTCAACACAAGGTACATTTTTATTTAGGATGTTATGTTGCACAATATCATCTCTATGTGTAAAACTCGACTCTGAAACCTTTTCAACATCACTTACATCACATTGTTCATGACCATTTTCTTTATTTCTACCTGTTTGTCCATCATCTTCACCAAATAATTCTCCATCAGAAGATAAATCATCAAATTCATCATCTGACAAGAAATTTAGTTCCCAAGCCTCCATTTCTTTAGCGTGAATCCAGTACACTTTACCTTTCACAATAATTTTAAACTTTTCATTAAAGATTTCTTCAATCTTTGTCTTTATGCACAAGCGTTTGTAAGACAAGGATTTTTCAGTGTGTCCTTCCCAATCGATTAAATCTCCCCACTTCAAAGCAATCTTAGAGAAAGTATTTTTGGTCCGAGTAGAGAGAAGGATCCCTTCAATTGAGATTCACATTATTCGTTCGTCACTCACAAAAGAACTACTAGCAGGCTTTAGAGAAGAGAACCATGAATAAACACTTGTGTGTTTGCTGAACTTTTCTTTGGAGGTAACAGATTGAAATTCGAATAGAACCCATAACCCTCCAAGATAAGTTAGCTCAATGTTTTGGAATCCTTCTTTTGCAAGAGTGAATTTAAGGTTTGGAATAGCATCCACGTCTTTCACCTTCCCCATTAACGCCATACTATTTTCATAGTTTGTTAAGCACGAATCATCCAAAACCAAAGCAAGTCTCGAATGCTCTAATGGGCCACGCGACTGATTCCCTTTATTGAGAACCGAAGAAAAAGATCCCATGACATTACTTGGAGCAGAAACATCGCGTACATTGTTACCAACTAGGTTATCAACCTTAACACCTACATGAGGAGTTTTTACAGCCACATTCCTATCAAACTTAGCCACATTAGCATGTCAAGGTAATTTCCCTATCCAAACATTGGACAGTGCGTCACCTAAGGTTTTCGAATTGGATACCTTAATATATCGACAAAAAGTAAACATTTGTCCCAATTTATTCTTATGTTTAGCAATGTAAACATCCACAATAGTTCCCATTTTTTCACTTGTATTCCATAGTTCGCGAACCATAAGTGAGATGGAAAGTTAGAAATATACACAGTAAGAGAGCTCTTCGCAAGATCATCTACTGAAGATTGTGAAATTTTTTCTTTCCAATCATTATCTCCCATGATTTCTTAGCAATTGAAAAAGAAAAGAATTAGAAACCTTAAAAATTTAGGGCTTAAAAGATGAAACACAACAAAATTCCTAATACAATAGAGAAACCCTAAAACACAATCAAATCCCTATGGTTTCAAGGTAACGATCTTGTAATGAATCTCGTTTATAAATGAATCTAAAAAAGATCAATCCAAAAAACAGGTCATTAACAAGAGCATATGCAAGAAAGGTAGTAGATCCAATGTGATAGAGGTTCAATAGGTATCGTATGAAAAGCCTAAAAACAAAATAAATCCCTGTGCTCTCGAGGTAGGAGATCGCTTAACACGCTCGTTTAGAGATCAATCAACATGTGATGAACTCGGTAAATAATGGTTATAACAATCATCGCATAAGAAAGGTAGTAGATCTAGTTGTTTTAGGGTTCATGATTCAATCAGTTGTAAGTGGGATTCTGTTCTGTAAGTGGGATTCAATCGGTTTTATTTTGGAATGACCTAAATAAACTTTATTAGAAAAATGATAATTAAAAAAACAGAAAAAAACAAACGATTAATGAACTTAGCGGTATGGAGTATGGACGTGAAAATTGCAATGGTTTTCCTTTCAAGGTCCCAAGGGTTGAGACTTGAGAGGTCAAAGATCAAAGGTATGAGAAGGACTTTAAATTATTTTTTTCGTTAAGAGCATTGCTAAATCCTCTTACAAAATCAACCTACTTATACTCCTACACACACAATCATATAATATATATTTTTTCCACTTATTCTCTCTCCAAATACAAATCGTTAATTCCACCATATGTCAGGATCCTATGTGTAAGAGGATTTGTAGGACATTTTTTTAGAAGGAATTAGCATTTGTGTTTCGTTAATAAAAAAATCACGACATTAGTCTTTTTCTTTTTTGGAACGAAACGTCATTAGTCCATACATGAATAATTTAACAAAGATAACTAGCTACCTAAAAGGTTTTTGTTCCTAAATCTATATAAATTTTGTACTGTTTTTATAGTTTTCGTCAAAGTTTTTAAGATCGAGATCTTACCCACGATCGTTTTCGTCTTTACAAGATTGAGATCGAAGATCGGATCGTGATCTTAGGATCCTACTATAATGTCATTTTTTTAATAGTCTTTGTAATGTTATACAAATCTACAAATTATTATATATCATAAACATAAAGTTATATGAATATTTCATAGAAATGTCGTCATAAATTATGTATATGAAATTTTTTTTGAACGGCGAATTTATTGGAAAAACAACTAGCAAGAAGCTAGAAAAGATTACAAAGTAAGATTCGGATTTTTCAACCACTCAACCCAACTAAATCTAGCCTTGCATCTAAATCTACACCAATAGAACGAACATAAAACTAAATCATAAAAAAGAATCGCTTTGGAAGGACTTCTTGAATCAAATAAGGACTTGTTCCGAAAATTCCATACGAGCCACCACATAGCATAAAAAACCCCTTCCAACATGTCCCTATGTTTCGAATGCAATCTAAGAACTTGAAACCAATCCAACCAATCATCATAAGAATCGAACTCCGAGTAGCTTAACTCCCACCATGAAGCTATCTTACGGTATAGATCTCGCACCATCGAACAAGCAAAGAAAATATGACTTGTAGATTCAACCTCCTTATTGCAATTCGGGCAAAGGATTGATTGTAATTCGAGGCCTCTACGGGACAAATTAAGACGAGTAGGTAAAAAATCAAACCTGACTTTCCACGCCATGACATTTATTTTTATAGGAACCACCTTAACCCATCGCGTCTTATGTGGGGAACCTGTCAAACGATGATCATCAATAAACTTTCTCGCCGATGCAACTGAAAATTCACCCGAGCCCACTAATGACCAAATCCATCTATCGTGCATTGCAGGCAACTCCACACCTTCGAGGATCGCTATCATATCTCTAAATTGCTCCATTTCCACTCCATCTCTTGGCGCTCGACGCAAAGAGAATCCCAAAACATTATGGTTCATTTTATCAGCCACCGTAATCTTTTTATCTGACTCAAGAGCATAAACTCTAGGAAAGCGAGACTTAAAAGTCATGTCACCCATCCATACCTCCTCCCAAAAAAACGTGTCCTGCCCGTCACCAACTTTTTTCTTCATAAAACTTAAAAGATCCATACCTTGATTTTTAAGCATACTAAACTCAGTAACAATATTCAACCATGTAGAAGAATATGCAACTTTAGATGGTGTTTCAATACTTCCACTGTTTCCATACAAAGCTTTAATAAATCTTGTCCAAAGCGAGTTCCTGTCGTACCGAAAACGCCACACCCATTTAAGCAATAAAGCTCTATTTAAAGCAAAAAAACTTGACACACCCAACCCTCCTTTATCTTTCGAAGCCAAAACCCTACTCCATTTTACCCACGACATCTTTTTCTCTTTTGGATCAGCCCCATTAAAAAATTGACGTCTGATATCTTCTAAGCATTTAAGAACTTGAGATGGAACTTTAAACATAGACATATAGTAAATAGGAGTCGAACCCAACACTGATTTTAGAAGAGTTAAACGACCTCCAATAGAAAGGGTCTTCAATTTCCATTTAGAAAGCCGAGAATGCAATTTAGCCACAATCTCGTCCCAAGACCTTTATTCGAGTCATCATTCCACCAACTTTTATACCAAGATAAGAAAAAGGCGTCTTCAAAGTACAACATCCCATCTTCATCGCGGCTCTAGACACTTTCTCATCTTCAACAGCAATCCCCAACAATTTACTCTTTTGCAAATTCATACGCAGCCCTGAAGCTTTATGAAAGCAATCCAAAGCATGAACAAAAGTGATGATGTTTGATTCACTCCACTGCCCCATAAAAATAACATCGTCCGCGTAAAATAAATGAGATAATTGTAACGACGAACCCACCGACACACCTTTAAAAAGGCCTTCATCTACAACGTTTTGAAATGAAAGATGAAGACTTTCCATAACTAAAATAAAAAGAAACGGAGATAAAGGATCACCTTGTTTAAGACCTCTTCGAAAATGAAATTCATCTGTAGGACTTCCATTCACAAGAATTGAACCTTTAGATGAATGAAGACAATTATGGATCCATCCCCTCCATTTCGATCCAAAACCGAACTTCTCTAAGACATCATCCAAATTAATCCTATCTAACCGAGTCATAAAGCCTTCGCTAAATCATTTTCAAAAACAATAGTCTCTTTTCTTGGATTTACACCATTGGATTAATTCGTTCAAAATAAAAGGACCGTCTAAGATTTGTCTATTAGCGATAAAAGCGGATTGAACTTCACTAACTAAATCACCCAAAACCATCACAAGACGATTCGCCAAGATCTTAGCAATGATTTTATACAAACTACCAATCAAACTAATCGGTCTAAAGTCTTTTACCACTTTAGCATCTTGCATTTTAGGAATCAAAGCAATGAAAGATGCATTACGACCTTTAGGAAACATACCTTCTGTGAAGAAAAAAGACACCGCATCGACGACATCCTTTTCCATTATATCCCAATATCTTCTATAAAATCCAAACGTAAAACCATCCGGACCAGGAGATTTATCTGTACCACAATCCCAAACCGCCCTTTTTATTTCCTCCTTTGTCACATTCCTTTCTAAATCATCAATCTGATCCAAATTCAATCTATTCGGATAAGTCATATCCAAAATCAAACGCGACGAACACGGTCTATCAAAACGCTCCTTAAAATGAGACAAGAACTCGTTCTTGACTGAATTAGGATCATCAATCCAGACACCTTCAGCTAATATACCTCGAATTGCAGTTTGATTTCTTTTCTTATTAAGGATACCATGAAAATATTTCGAATTTTCATCCCCTTCAATCGACCATTTTATCTTGGCTTTTTGAGCTATCTCCATCGACTCCAATTTTCCAAAATCGTGAAGCGAATTCATCACTTTACGACCTTCTATTCAATACACATGAACACCTTTTTCTCATCAATTAATAAATCAATTCAGTAAGCATAAACCTTTAAATTTAACCTCTCATGCATGCACTTTCTTCTTGGCTCTAAACAAAAACCTAATTTGCTCCTTTAAAAATTCCAGCTTCTCATAACTTGAAATGGCATTATTATCCGTGGATGGTAGATTTACCCAAGTATCATCATCAAAACCTTCCCACTCGACACCAATAATGACAAACCCGAAATGGAAATAGGTCCCGTAACATGACACACCTCACGTAACAGAATAGGCCAATGAACCGATAAAATACCGTCAAGATAATAGCATAAATATTTGGAGTACATTCCCATAGAGACCTTCCGAAATCCAAAACCTATCTAACTTGCTCATTTTTATTCCCGATTTATGACACCACGTAAAGCACACCCCCCAACGAAACTTCCACCAATCCTCCTGAAAAATAAAAGAATTAAACAAAGATGCATAATGATCATTAAAAATAGAGCCATATCTTTCTTCTTTGGACCGAACTTCATTAAAAATCACTGCTCCCATATGATGGTTTTCGCCACTCACAATTATCCAATCACATGATTTAAATAAGACCAAAGCATCTTCTTCTCAGAAACCTCTTGAGGAGCATAAACCGATATTATAAGGCATTTCCTAGCATTAGGAATCCAAACACCCTGGATAGCAACAAAGTAATCTGAAACTGTTGAATTCTGCTTGCGGAACATCCTAGGATCCCAAACACAAAGAATACCACCTGAATTACCAACGGAGGGACGACAACGAACTCAAAGAAGAAAGATTACCCCAACAATTCTTGATACAAAAATTATCAACGTTTTCCATTTTAGTCTCTTGAAGCGTCAGAAAATTAACTTTATTCTTAATACATAACTCCTTAACCTAATCTTTTTTAGCCTTTTGGGCGAGGCCTTGAATATTTAGAGATAGGAAATTCATTGATAAAACTCGTTCTCTCCACGACTCTTAATGATTTCTTCTATATTACTAACGCACCCATCCATCTTGTATCCCATTGTTTGCCCCACCTTTACTACATCATCCAACAGTTGCAAAATAGAACCTCCTGTTTTAGGGCCTTCTACACGTCTAAAATGACCTGAGCATCGAGATTCCTTGTCTTCCTCCTTCGATGATGACATACCCTTGTTACTCTTTTCCTCTACATTATTAACCTGTTCATTTGCATTTTCAGTATACCCCTGTTCCTTCCCATTCAATTTATCAACTTTGTCAAACTTCTTGTCACCCTCCTCTATGGGAGTGAACCCAGGAGGGTAATTTAAAGAACCATTCGAAATCTCATCCTCCACATTATTACCTTGCAATTTTTGTTTTTCTAACAGATCATATATTTTAAAAGGATTATCATAAATAAGCACATCATCATCGTCATTAATGTCGTCTCTCCTTTTAGATTCCACTTATGTGAACTGAAAATCGTTTCTTAAACCTCCTCTTTGTCACTCTCACCTTCTGAGTTAAAATTCACAATCACTTACTGTTATCTTCCAATTCATCATCAAATGTATCCTCATACCGACTCGTCTCCCTCTTGTCTCGTCTTCTAAGAAATCAGAACCCAACCGCATACTCTTAGGCACGAATCCAAAAAAAACTTTCCCATTACATGATCTTGAATGATTCGAATATGTTATTTTCGAGCTTATCTTAAATACATACCCTCTTAGTATTCAAACATACGTTTTTCTTGTCCTCTTCAAACAACATCTCACCCCATTTGGATGAAATTTTGTTAAAGGTATTAGTCGTCCAAACCTTTAAAGGGACTCCTTCAATGTCCACCCACACAACCCTTTCATCTATCAAAAACATGTTGGATGCATACTCTAAAGAAGAGAACCACGAGCCAACTCCAACATGGGATTCCTGCTTAGACAAAATTCAATAAGAAACCCAAAATCCTCCTAAATACCTGGAGATTAAAAATTTCAAAACCTCCTTAGTCAAGACCTCTTCAAATTTGATAATGAACCAAAATCCAAAACTTTTCCGGTCAAAGACAATGAATAATCACACTGAAGAACACAAGAATCGTCAAGCACAATAGAAGGTTTGTTATCGTCATCTCTAGTTTGTTGGAACATCATCTTTTGCTTAACAACACCCACATAAGATGGATGACGATCAAAATTCCCGTTAGCTTTACGTACCTGATCAAAAACCATGAAACCTTTAGGGTTTGACAACCCCCCATTTTTGTTATTCCCAACGCCTAAACTACCCCTTTTCTCTCCAAAATTATTATGAAGATTACTATGTTTGTTCAAAGGCTCTCTTTGAAATCTAGGAATATTTGCATGAAGTTTGTGACGTCCAACCCATCCCGTACACAGATTGTTGACCAAGCGCTCCGTATCAAATACCTTAACAAAACGTGCAAAACCAAATCTTTTACCTGCTTTCGATCTTCTATTAGGGATGAAATGTTTAGGAAGATTAATATGTTGTTTTTTTAATTATACAAAACACAATCCATAAATTTATAGATTTTTTGGTTTGAGGTTCGAGAAAAGTAAGATCGGATCGCATTAGATCTTAAGATCCTATGGTCATGATCGGGATCCTATAAGATCTTATGTAAGATCTGGATCGTTTTTGCTTTGTAGTATCGTAAAATCCTAAGATCAGGATCGAGATCTTAACAACCATGGTTTTCGTACCTAATATTTTAACTAATATCTAAAACAAAGCTTACAGTTTTTCAGTAGCAGTTTAAAAATGGTAAATGAGCGAGGTTTTTGTAATATTAATGAGGCTTTCCAACTCTTTCTTAACCACCTTAAATATGTACTACTAGAGTACTAGTAATGATGTTTTTTTTAACAACACTTTATTAAAAAACTAGTAAGAAGCTAGAAGAATTACAAAGTTACAAGATGAGGATTTTTTAGCCAATCAACCCAACTAAACGACACATTACATCTAAACCGGCTCCCATAAAAATAATACAACACATCATCATCAAAAATAACCGCCTTAGAAGGAGAAACCACACCAAAGACACACTTATTACGATAAGCCCAAATTAGCCACCACAACCCAAAACACACCCCTTCTAACAACCTTTTATGCTTGATAGGAATCCGAAGATTTACGATCCAAGAAACCCATTCATCGAACGTATGCACTTCCATGAAATCCACCTCCCACCAACGGCAAATCTTGCGAAAATTATCTTTCGCAACAAGGCAATCAAAAAATAAATGACTTGACGATTCCGTGACGCTACCACAAACGGGACAAAGAATAGACGGAATATCTATACCTCTCCGGGATATATTAAGACGGGTAGGCAAACAATCCATTCTCACCTTCCACGCATGAATGTTAACCTTGATTGGCACCGCTTTTATCCATCGAGTTTGAGTAGACACTTCCGGAAACCTGTTATCATCAATAACCTTTCTAGCCGAAGCTACCGAGAACTCACCCGAACCATCAAGCGTCCAATACCACCTATCAGGCGTGACACCAAGAACAACACCTTCCACGTAAGTCGTCAAATCCGTCAACTGATCTT
Source organism: Tanacetum coccineum (assembly GCA_026074375.1). Taxonomy (NCBI): domain Eukaryota; kingdom Viridiplantae; phylum Streptophyta; class Magnoliopsida; order Asterales; family Asteraceae; genus Tanacetum; species Tanacetum coccineum. The sequence goes on from BQNB010076595.1 coordinate 19,029, forward strand.
GTTCCACTCCGCTTCTAGGAGCACGACGAAAAGACCAGGTCAAGTTCTCCTGTGACAGTTTAGAAGCCACATCGACAGTCTTTTTCACTTCCAGCGCATAAAGCCTAGGATATCTTTGTTTCAAAACCATGTCTCCATGCCACAACTATCGTGTTTTATGAATAGGTGTAAAACTTCTTGAAGAGATTCATGAATTTGTCAATCATAGTGAGAAACAATTTCAATCCTAGGTAGAATAAAAAAGTTTAAGATCTCGAATAGGTCTAAACTATTTTTTTAATTTCTCTTATTTTACTTTTTGTAAATATTAGTTGTATTTTAAGATCTTGAAAAGGTCTAAATTATTTTTTAATTTTTTTCTCGTAATATGCAAAAGTTTATAATTTAATGATGTATTAATTATACTAGTTGGTTACCTGCGCATAGCGGCGGTAATAGAAAATTTATTAACTCGACTCTTTACGTAATTTTCTACCCACTTACAACACTTTAAATGTATGTGTTCGTTGTATGTGTTCGTTTGGGTTTCCCGTAGCTTTCCCGCAACACCATATTAACATCATCATTCTCGCATGTAAAGAGATAACACACTCTCCGAAAGGTTCACTTCGGTTTGGTTTTCGGTTCATGTTTTCCTCAAAGTCGGTTTTCAGTTCGACTCGTTTTGAACCGATGCTCAGCCTTAGTTCTTATTAGCTAACATCTCCTCTCAAACCAACAATGTTACAGCATGGCCGTCTCATGAATTTTGGTGGCCCTGTGCCATGACTAAACGGAGGCCCTACTAAATACCAAAAGTAAAAATAATATCGTCAATGTTAACATCGTTGCTACTCTCATCATTACTACTATCAATGTTGCTATTGTTACTATCAACATTTAGCTTTTCGCTTTTAACATGTGACTTTATTTTAACCTATCTATGCATAGACTCTTCGGTTATTCTTTTCTTTAAACCCTTTGAGTATCTATATGCGTGTTTTCTCAATTTAGATGGCATAATAATTATTAAAACACATCAAAATAATAACAACAAATATCTAAATAGTACTACCAGGTACACAATACTAACACATACTAGCTAATATTACTCTTAAATCAAAAGAAGTAAATAACTAATTTAATTAATAGGTAGCTAAACAGTTTTCAATGGCAAAATTAGGATCGATTGTAAAATTATTGCCGCAATATTGCAAATACGCATCTCTCTAAACTGCTTGAGCCGGTTTTTTATTTACTTAACAAATGAGTAAATGGAACACGTTAGTCTATATATATAAACTGGGATTTGGGCCTCAGCCCTTATTGGACTCATAAAAAAACAAATTATCAAACTCAGTTATATTATAGTACTCACTTATATTATCAAACTCAGTTATATTATAAGACACACATATAATAAACGATTCCAATTTTTGGTGGCCCTACTTGGGTGGTGGCCCTGTGCCCATGCATGTGCCGCACACCCCTATAGCCGGCCTTGTGTTATAGCGACAAACATTGAGAGTTTGTCAAATAAAAATAAACTAAAACTCAAAACAAACAACACTTTAGAGTGTTCCGAGAGTACAAACTTGGTGCTAAACGAAGTCTCAAATAGATGAAGTCCAAACTCTATACTATGAACAATTAAAAATAAACCAGAAATAAGCAGACCAAAATGATGCAAAACCCAAAACCAAATGCAAATTCAAAGCAAAGTAACACACATAAGGAGATGAACGAGAGTACACACATAGAAACAGATGCAGAGCATGATTAGGCAGATGCATAACATAACAAACATATATATATGAAGAACCAATCATATACAAAGCAAAACCATAATAGATGCATAACAAATGCTCAGCATATGTGGACTAAGCGAAATCAGGCAGAACCAGGGAGATGCACAATAGAAACCGGCAAATGCAAAGCACATAATCAAGCACGGGGAAAAGTAAAACATGTAGGCAGATTCGGAAAGAACCACAACAAAATCAAATCGACAACCAAATAGACACGGATGCAGAACCAAAACAAGTTGTTAATGTCGATATACAACCCATAACTAATTAAGAATTAATTGGATTAGTTAAGAATTTAACATCACCGTCATCAACACAAATCATAATCCATTACTAGTTGAACAATTGCAAAATACCAATAAGTACTAGTTTCCCCCAGATCATATGCAAATACCAATACCATATTAACACAAATTCCAATACACTATTGAACGAAGCTATTCCATTAGCCATCGAAAATCAAATCGCCATAACATGTTTTTCTAGGCTTTCTTTTCGGGGTTAAAGTCATTAATTAACAACGTACTTTCAAAATTTTCCACATCTTACCAAGATGGTGCTTTTAATATCATTCTTACCTTCCAAACTTGTTGGTGCCGGTATATATTACACATGTAATTTTCATAATTTACACGTCATTTTTTCCACGTGGTGTTGACTATCGTTGACTTTTCCACCTCACCCATCTTCATCTTCTACCTCCAGCTACATTTTTAACCCGTTTTTTACTCGATGAGTCCGTTTACCCACAAATGAATTATCATTATCATCATTATCTTATACAACAAACCATCAGTTCATCATATTTATTCTTACATCACCACCACCGATCCAACTCCCACCACCGATCACCCCTTTTTATCAGACTCCCAAAAATCAAAACCTGTCATCCCGTATACAAACTTAAAGGCAAGAAACATCATCAATTAATTTTTTTCATATTTCAAAACACATAAATAAACCCAAAACTCATACCAATCTAAACATTGTTTTCATGTCTTCTTCATCCCCACAACCTGTTATTCATCACAAACACATCAAATGAAAATGAAACCCACTTAAACTCGATGTTAGTATAATCACAAACACTCGCCCAAATCGCTTTCTTGATTTTCAAAAATGAAACCTGCTACTTAAGATAACAAATCAGACCCAACACTCCCTTGTCACCACAAATCAAAAACCCTCATCGGTTATGCACCGATTACATATTCCAGGATCTTATGGGTGAGTGCGTGTTATTAAATATAATCTTTTTTTTTGGTAAAAAGAGTGAATTATATTAATAACATGCTTTTACACAAGAATTCAAAACAGGGTATGGACAGGCCCAACCCATACACTAGAAATAACATACAACTATCCGATATCTGCTAACACTATTGTTACATCTCTGATACATGAGAAAACAAATTCCAGACTTCAAATTCACTCTTTTTACCCACCATAATCTCATGACTACATTTCCACTCCCATGAATCAGCCTTAAGTATTCAACCCACATCCACAATACAAAAGGCTAATCAATAGGAGGGCATCATCATGCGGATTATAGCCCCATATCTCATCCAAAAGGGGCTCTTCCCCTCTGATTACATTTCCTGCACAACACTTCCTTTACGTATACTAGCAGCTACATCCTCACTAGAACACACAAAGAAAGATAATGACAGGCATCACCAGAGGAGAAACACACACCCTTAAGGAGAATCCAGCCAAACCTCCTGTGCTAGAGCAATTGGATAGACAAAAAGAATTCCATCCACATTTGTCCCAGCCTCCAAGACCAATACCCTACTCAATTGAGAGCCCTACCTTATGGTACATGATTCCAATAGAGACCTCCTACTGCACCCATAGTAGAATGTTAGATCCCTCCCTAGGCCAATCATAACAAAGACTATGAGCCCAGATAGGAACAGTCACATCAGAAACACTCCAAGATACAAGTAACTCTCAATTGTTGGTCTGCAAACTTTCCTTATAAAGATTCAAAGAAGAAATAACCTTTTTTGAACCAAAAGACCCTTCCAAATCATATGTACATTCTAACATGGACACTCAAGCCACTATACCAAACACTCCTTCAGTAAAATGCTTCAGTCAGATGATAGGAACCAATTTCCCTTTTTCCAATGTCAAGCCCCAGATCTTAGCTACCATGACAGCAACACCA
>BQNB010076596.1:0-18933 GCA_026074375.1 Tanacetum coccineum
TCAACTGTTTAAAAATTGTAGCATTTGGAAGACATTCAGTACCTTTAGCATCTTCTAATTGAAGATTACTTTTTACACTTGTCTTAGTGATGATCACCTTCTTCCTATCCACTAGGGCTTGAATCTGCACTTCTCCATTAACAGTTTTCACCTTTGCAGTAGTCTAGAATTGCTCAATACATGAAGTATAGATTGTGGGATTAACCGTTAACGCATATTTGATAGGATGTGCGTTCAAAAAATCCACAATTTGCTCGAATCCATCACTTTCAGTGGATTTATCTTAGAATGCGAACATGTTGTGTGAACTAGCGAACTTTAAGGCAGCCATTGATGTTGGGTTTTGTTGATTAAGAATGAAATTGAGTTAGGGTCTATGATTAGAGGGTATAACAAAGATTGAAATCGATTAAGTGATTGTATGAAACCCTCAATCGAAGTATTTATGAAATCACCCTCAATAGCATTAACTTGAACTAGCGGTACTAAGTTAAGCCTAACAGCATTAACTAACCCAGCGGTAGTAAATTATGCCTGGCAGTATTAACTTAACCAGCAGTAGTAAGTTTATGCCTAATAGCATTAACTAACACTGGCAGTAGTAAGTGTATGCCTAGCAGCATTAACTTTGAGTCACCAGCATTAACTCTAATTTTGTTCCAAAAAGCATTTCCATCATCAATTTTGATTCTCACAAGCTCTCTTTCTGTTTTTATTCTCACTATATCTCTCAATTCTTTTTCTCACTGGATCACTCTGTCTGTTTTTATGCCACACATCTCTCTTTCTGGTTTTCATTCTCACTAATTTCTCTCACAAAGTCACTCTTTCTATTTTTGTTTCACACATCTCTCTTTCTGTTTTTCATTCTCACCAATTTCTCTCATTTCTTTTTCTTATGAATCACTCTGTCTATTTTTATGTCACGCATCTCTCTTTCTGTTTATCAGCTCACTATTTTCTTTCATTTCTTTTTCTTACTGAATCACTCTGTCTGTTTTTATGTCACACATCTCTCTTTCTGTTTTGTAGCTAACTATTTTCTCTCATTACTCACAATATTAATTATAATAAACAGTAGTAAGTATAACTAACAGCATTAACATACCAGTATTAAGTATAACTAGCAGCACTAATTATACTTACCAGTATAAAGTTAGGCCAATAACACTAACTTGAATTTCATCAATAGTTGTTGTTCCATTCCATTTCAAGAATCATTTATGCATAATCCACTTCATATAAACACAATTAACCTCCCCTCAATTAATACTTCAGAGGTTAAGCATTCCTATACTTGCAATCAGATATTGAAATCTGCCAACATCAAATGCTTTTGTAAGCAAATCTGCAACATCTGATCAGATTGAATCTTATCATCTAAAATACTTTTCTCATTAAAATCTCTGATAAAGTGAATGCCTAATCTCAATTTGCTTTATTATTTAGTCCATTAGTGAAATACTAGATTCTTAACTAAGCTATCTTGTGCATTCATTACAATGAAAATCTTGTATTCATGGAAAAAAAAAAAAAAATTTTGGATAATCCATAATCCAGCATTTGATTTGATCTTGAGACTTGTCCACACAACTAGCTCCGCAGCATATATTATGCTTTAGTAGTAAGATTGCAACTATAGTTTGCTTCATACATGCATGAATCAATCTGCTTCCAAGAAATTGACAACCTCCTTTTGTGGATTTCCTTTCTAAACTTGCACCAGCATAGTCACTATCAGAATAAGCTTCCAAATCAAATGGTAAGTGCTTAGGATACCAAAGGCCTAATTTAGGTTAACCTTTCAAGTATCTAAAGATTCTTTTCACAGCATGAATATGTGAAACTTTAGGTGTGACTTAGAATTTTTCACAAGCATATACAACAAACATTATATTAGGTCTTGAAGATGTTAAATATATCAATGAGCCAATCATTGACCTATATAAGTGAACATCAACATCTTCAGCTTCTGCATCCTTGAGCAATGTCTTTGAAGTCTCCATGGGTGTACTTGCTGTCTTCACAGTTGAAAACCCAAACTTCTTCAAAATTTCATCCACATACTTGTCTTGATTGATGAAAATCCCATCATCTTTCTGTGTCACTTGTGGTCCTAAGAAGAAAGTAAGCTTACCTATAGAACTTATTTGGAATTTCTTGTGCATTAATTTCTTAAACTCAATGCATAAATTCTTTTTAGTAGATCCAAAAATGATATCATCAACATATACTTGAACTAGTATAATATCACTTTTGACTCTTTTAATGAACAAAGTCCTTATCAATCCCGTCCTCCTCTGAAATCCATATCTATAAAATAGTAGACTAAAGTCTCATACCAAGCTCTAAGAGCTTGTGTAGACCATTAATAATGCCTTTTCAACCATATAAACTTTTAAGTTTTCTATCAGGAGAACTCTGGATCTTCAAACAAAGAGTTGACAGCATAAACTATCCACTTCAATCTTGTCATAGATACCGCAAATGCACCTCACATCCATCTGGTATACTACAAAGTCTTTGAATGAGGCATAGGCTAAGAACAACTTAATTGCTTCAATCCTAGCAACTGGAGCAAAAACCTAGAATATATCCATTTCCCTCTCTTGATTGTAACCCTGCAACTAGTCCTTGCCTTGTTTTCAAATCACAATCACCTTTTCAGCGTTCTATTCTATGTACATCACCATTTAGTTACCAATGAGCTCTTACCAATGGTAATCCACCAAGGTCCAAACCTATTGTATCTTGAACTATAGAAGCTCTTCTTGCATAGCTTCTATCCAGCTTGGATATTTTAATGCTTAGATTACCTTTTTAGGCTCTTCCTGTGATAGGAAACAAGCAAACAGATAAGTATGAAGGTCTTCATGAGTTTTCCCTTTATAAACAACACTAATAAACCCTTGTTCATTTGTAGTCTTTATCATTCTCCTTGTTAGTACATCTATACTGTACACAACAATCACATGACAAGTGAATGATCTTTTATGAATTCTTGGTATTTGAGTAAAGGAATGGACATTGGTAGTAAGTGCTCATAGTCCATTCTGTTTCGTCACCAAAGAAATCAGCATGTGTGGCTATAGCATTATCTCCCAAAGAAAACATGTCTGGTTTAGTATTAATACTTGGCCCATTAGTATTAACACCTTGAGTACTGTTTTTAGATTTCTCATGATCAGCAATTCCACTTTCTTTACATACACCTTCATCATCCTTCTTTCCAGCATCACTAGAAGGTTGTGTTTCATCATTACTAGCATTCTTTAAAGAAGAATCAAGTAGTAAACCATCTTTTCACAGTGGCATTAATATGTAGTCTTGGCTAGATCCTATCTCCTTGCTAGAATGACATGCACCAATACTTTCTTTTGTACCTACAAGATCATTAGAGTTTGTACCTGCAACAATAGTTTTAAGAGTTCCTTTACTAGTAATTTTCCCTTCTTTGGCTCCTCCCCCAAAGGTAACATATCCTCCATCAAATTCCTTGAAGTCTGAAAGATAAGACATGTTCTCTGTCATGTGCCTTGAGCATCCACTATCAACATATCCTTGATCTTCTATTTGTGGATGACCCTGCACATAAAAATAAGGAAATTAGTTTCCTTTGGGGATCCAAGCCATTACTAACTTGGATATGCCTCGTGCATCAACATAATTATGTTTCTTCAAAGTAATTGATGCACTATTAAGTTTGGTAGGTCTCCAAACCCAACAAAACGAGGCTTAACACATTAACCTGATTTAGCCCTGACAGCATTAACTCCTACTGATTTTGGCCTACAGTAAAATTTTCCCTTAGCAGTATTAACTTTTGGCTAAAATTTTTGTTAGTTAATGTTGTTTTTATTTGATAGGGCCTCTTTACAGTTGATTGTGCTGATTTAGAAAAATGTGACATTGTCTAGCACTATAACTATAGTTTTAGATGAGCAAATATTTAATAGGCCTAGTAGTATTAAGTGATCTTAGGCAAGTTTTCATTAAAACTGCTCTTGGAACCATGTTCCTATGAGCACTAGGGTGAGCCTTTTCAACAAAATAATTGTAATTCACCCTTGTATATTACTCCTATAAGAAAGATACCCCCCCCTTTTCCCTTGATGGTATAACAGTTAGCCTGCACATGGTCAAAACTTCCACAGATAAAACAAGTTTTATTGTACATCACAAAGTCACTTCCTAGCTATTGGGACATCTGATTATTCCAGTTTCTTTGATTTCCCCTAGGACTTTGTGACCTGTACATTTCAGCGTACTTAACTGGTTTTCTAACTAGTTTTTTTTATTGTTAAGGTCTAATAAATTCTATCTTAGCAATAGTAGGAAAAATAGTTTTCTTCTCTAACTTATCATCTTACACCAAATCCTTAACCAATGGGGCATCAGGAGATTCCCTAACCTCATTAGAAATATCTTCACTGACACTCTTACTAGTCTTAGGTCCATATCCTTCAAAGTCAGGCTGTTGGAACTCCTCTAGACCAGAGTTGGACAAATCAAACTTTAGGGTGAAAATAACCCTGTAGGGGGAGGTGGAACAACATTTAACTTACAAAACACCCACACCCTTATTTACTTTTATCAAGTTTATCTGACTCCTTATAAATCTTCTCACACTTAGAAGAGCATTTTAAAAATTTTCAATTTATAATGAATGCGTTTCTATTCTGCAAAGCTTTTTCTAACTCCACATTTTAAGCATACTAATTTCTAAGTCTTTATATGAGATATCTCTTTAAGAACAACAAGTTGCTCACTAAAAAATAACCTTATTCTTTTTGTAAAAGACAAGTTGCTCTTCCACAGAAGCAAAAGATGCTAACCCTATTTTAATAAGTACTAAATGAACTTCACCCAAAATTGTTAAAACTCCTATTCTTAAATCATCAAGTTAAGTTTTAAGAGTTTCAAGTCTTTTAAGACAAGATTTTGAACAAGTTTTGTCATTATGTACCTCAGAGTCTTAAAAAGCTATAAGAGCCATGTTTGTAGGAACTTTATCATCTGCCATATAGCTCTAATCAAACCCAGCTCCATCAATAGCCACCATGGCTTTGGAAGAAGTTTCTTCCACATTTACAGTCCTTCTATAGCTGTCTTGATTCCTGTTTCTGCTATCTTCGTTCCTAGGTCCTCTACATTCCCTTGCAAAGTGTCCCATCTTGTGACAGTTGAAACACTCCACCTTAGACTTATCATATCCAACTGTGTCACTCCCATTGATAGTGATATTTCTAACCAGTTTTTCTAAAAAACCTTCTGTCCTCATGCTAGCCAATGCTAACTGCCACATCAAATCTATCTCTTCTATTCATTTTCATGGACTTGTCCAAAAGGTCTTTATAACAAGTTGAGACCCATTTTGTCGATTGGGGCCAAAAATGCATAAACAAGTGTCATCCACATTTAAGTTAGTAGTACGAACTTGAGGTACAAGCAGTGCTAACTTAATTGCTATTACGACTAACTTAATGTTTTAGCAGTACTAACTCATAAGCAGAATAACTTTCATTAGTACTACAAGGATGACACAAAAGCCATATTCTGAGAACTTGAGCTTAAGCTTGAGCTTAAGCTTGCAGTTCCTTTAACCTCTTGTTCAACAATCTTAAAATTATTGTAGAGATCATCAAAGCTCATTGTGTCTAGATCTGTTTATTCCTCCAGACCACAACATGAGTATTCCACTCAGAAGGCAGACTTCTCAAAAATTTCAAATTGAGATCTTCTTGTGAAATATTTTCACCCAATATAGCCAGCTGACTTACAATCTTCTAAAGCCTGTTAAAAATAGAGTCAAGAGACTCTGTGCTTGAAGCACTAAAGTTCTCATACATTTGCTTCAGAAGAGTCTTTAGATTCTATCCTTTGTGGCTTCATTACCACCAAAATCGTTGTTTGAAAAGCAAGCAAACAAAGTCTTAGCATCGTTGTACTGATTAAATGTCATTAGATGTTCATTAGGAAGTGCCATCAGTAACATACTTCTTGCCTTCAGATCATTTTTCTTTTGATCCTTTTCTTCAGTAGTTACAGGACCTGGTATTAGTGAAGTTAATGTACCATCAGCATTTGTTGTTGTTTGGGCTACTGGTTTGAATGAGTTTCCATTCTCTATGACATTTCATAAAGCATAGTCTTGTACTTGAAAGTATTGCTCAATCCTTAGCCTCCATATATCATATTCACCTTGTTTGAGAATGGGCAACTTTGCAGTAGTAGTGGTTTGTGCAGTTTCTTGATCCATCTCTTCCTTGTGATTAAAGAGTTCTTTCTTGTTAGTTTCTTCTAGATTAAAGTTTCAGAACACAAGCTTTGATACCACTTGTTGATCCCAACTTAAGATCGATTCCTTAGCTTGTAAAGGTTAATTTACTTTGGATAGATTCAAAACAACTATGGTAGAAACTTTGTGAATACTAAAGAGTATGTGAAATCTACTCTTTAACAATTAGAAGAATATTAATAAAACAGTAAACTGTATAAACAATGATATCACTGAAAAGCTCTAATATTATTATCAATAATACGAGTACTCTTTGTAGTACTGGGTTTACAACCTTGAAGCTATATATGAAAAATGTATGAATGTGTATGTGTTTGGTACATTTAACTTTATACCCTAGGACCTCCTTTTATACACCAAGGAGTCTAACATGCTAACATATTTACTCTAAGTTATTATGATCTTCTAAACAAATAACTTATACGTATCTTTTACAAAAATATCTCATACTTATCTCATAAGTAATCTTTGTAAGCATTCTTCATCTTTATCCTTTTGACAGTAGAAACTCTTCTAGCAGTTGTAATCTTTCAGCAGTTGTAACCAGCAGCATTAACTTTATTCCAGCAGCATACAGTTACAGAGCAGTATAACACTTAGAATATTTTCTTCATTCTTCTCATCAGTACTATGTCACTAGCAAGTAACTAACTGTATTGCTAAACCCATTTTTTAACTTTACTCAAGCGTACTAATCTTAACACTAGCAGTAGCTAAGTTACACACAAACAAATAGTAACTTTTATACTAGCAGTAGTAACTCTAACCTTAGCAGCAATTACTTCCAAATAGCATCAAGAAGCTTTTAATCCCAACAAAGCCTTTTGTTTTACTAAAGAGAGGTGCAAGTAAGTTTGTTGTTTGGGATAAATTTGTTTCTTAAATTTATTTAGTGTTTGGTTTGTTTTTGAGTTTGTGTTTAAGTTGAAAGTAGATTTGTTTGATATTAACAAAGAGGCCGAGAGTACTAAATAAAGCGTCATGTTATGTTTGATATTGTATAGTGAGTTTGATGTTGTGAAATAATTGAACGATATGATTTTTACTCAATGCAGCAGATCATGATTTTGATGCAATAGACAAGATCTTCGTGTTTAGGAAGAGTCTTCACAATCTGCATAGGCTTATTCTTCTGCATCACCCTTATGAGCGCCATGTTTTTTGGTTATGTGCTAAAAATATTATCCACTTCTGTACATGAATGGTGATAAGGCTTAAATCAAGTATGTTTTGGGAGCATTATTCATACTTTTATATTAGTTATTTGGTTAGTTACCTATGATTTTATTACTCGATTATGTTGAAATATGCTTTCTAGTGTAATTGCAGCCAAATACAGGAAACAAGAAAAAGAGAGATGAACATGCTTAGATTATATAAAGTACGAAGAATCCCATGTCAGGATCAAGTGCGGAAGCATCTCAAAGAAGAAGAAATCTAATTACTCAAGCTTCCAAGCCCTGAGATCAAGTTGTAATGAAGATATGGTGAAGTATGAAGACCCACGGCCAATCACAACTCAAACAAGAACCTTAAACGAAAGATTCAACAAAAATATTTCACCAGTGAGGATCCATCCGCCCAGCTGGAGTGTTTGCCGCCCAGCAAGAGGCTTTGCCGCCCGACTCTTAGAGCTCACATTTTTCACTTCACTCAAGAAGAAACTTGGATAATCAAGAAGGATCTAGACCTCTAGAAACCAACTTTGAGTGACACCGCCTTTAGACCGGAACCAGACATAAAATTGTAGTATTAAATAGAGACCCCTATGCCTTATTTTAACACACACCTTACTATTCTCCAACTCAAAAACCTAATCCTCATAGTCACCACTCCTCTTTAAAGCCACCTAAGTCCAAGTAAGTCTGGAAGAAGCTCCGGGAAAGCCAAGAAGGAGGATCCCTCTAGCTCACAAGTTTGTCATTTCCTAGTTTACTTCCTTTTAAATTTGCAATACTTTGGAAGAACTTTTCATTATGTTTTAATGAATGTAATATTTTCTGAATTATGTCTTTAGTTTAATATTGATGGCTAGTCCCTTTATGTGTCTTAGGTTAGAGATGAAAGTATTGTGGTATGAAGATTCGTTATGATAGTGGGCAATGTTAATTTCAATTTCCAAAGCTAAGTCTTAGATTAAATGTTCGTATGTTCAAATGGCAATAGTTTTATCAATCGGATTGTTGGTGAGGATATCATAAGGCCCAAAAGGGGTATATGTTACTCAATCAATGCCGCTTTTATCTATGATTGGGCTACCTTTTGTATTGGACAATTCTTAACATTGGTATAACAACAAACATAATTATCGTTGTCTATTATTGTGAAACGAACCGAAACCTGCGAATCAAAATCAAGAGTTTGTCTTAGACTCGAATTGAATTGATTGAGCTAATGCTTATTTTGGTCACATCGATCTTGACGAAAATAAAATCCCCTTGGAGGCCGCCTGGCCAGTCCTTTTACGCCCCGTTCAAGAAAAATCACAGAACCCTTGGAGCCCACCCGACGCATCCCTCCTGCAGCCTCTTCACAGCATCGTCGATGACCTCCCAGCCGCGTCAACGGCGCAGAAGCCACTGAACAAAAACCAATTTTTTTTCTATTTTCTCAATCTTCTAAATCCTTTTGGTTTGATCCTTATTCGAATTTGCCCTTGAATGCTAACATGTTTTGCTGGATAAGACCTAATTACTCCTTATTCTGAACCCGAATGTTTTATCCACCAAACCTTAAGAAAGAAGAAAAAGCAAAACCCGTTCATACCCATTAAAGACCGAGTTTTGAAAACCAAATATCTACCTTTCAAGAATCTTTTTGAAGCCGAAGTAGTCTACAACCCATTTCTTGACCTACCCTTACCAATGGCCGATGACCAACCCATGTGGGGAAATAATCGCGCTGTAGCACCCACTCCCAAGGCCGCTATTGTCGTGGTTGACCTTAGAGACAATTTCACTATCAAAGGACACCATCTTTCCATGATCAAAGATCGACAATTTGACGGATGCTCACGGGCGGATTCGCACAAACACATCGCTGAGTTTGTTAAAATATGTGGAATGTTTTGATATGGAAACACCAACGCGAATGCCATTAAATTAAAACTTTTTCCATCATCCTTAGCGGGAGAAACCAAGATTTGGTTCAAAGAACTAAGTCCTGGTGTGATAACCACTTGGGAAGAGATAAGACAAGCTCCGAAGGCCGATTATTTCCACCCCTATGTTTTGAGCCGCCATGGGAGAAATTTAAGGTTTCACCTAACAACATCATGAATCACTAGTTGACGCTTGGCTACATATGAAGGATCTACTTTGTAGTTGTCATACACATGGTTTAGGACGAGGAACCATAATCTAAATCTTTTACCACAGACTAGACGAACCAACCTAAGCTATCTTAGATAACCGGAGGAAACTTCTTACAAAACCCCAAATGAAAAGCACAATAGTTTGCTCGAGGACGAGTTTTCTTCTCAAACACGACTGGTCCAAAGAGCACAAAACCAAACCCCTTCGTAAACTGTTGCCTTTGTCTGAAGGAGAAGAAAAAATCACCATTAATTGAGAAAATGTGAAGCCTTTAACGACAATGATTGAAATCATCAATTCAAAGAGATAAGAGGAGACATGAAAGAAATGATAGATGATTCAACAAATTTGGAGGACCCCATCTATCATCAGGAATGTGACGCTAAACCTATGGAGGACCCCAGGAGGAAGAAGCCAAACTATTCAACCGAAGGATATCGAGGAGGAATATCGAGGAGGTTAACGATGAAATTATTAATGGTAGAAATTCAAGCAAATGGTACTATCGTGCATTGAAAACCCAAACACAACCCCTAGAGAAAAGAAACTCACTATATGCGTTTACCTGAAAGAAACCAACGAATCAAGAATTCGATAAAACCATGAGAGAATGGGCATTTAATAGCACAAAAACAGCGAATTGATTTTGTCAAGAAGCCATTCAAATCATCTCAAAACCAAAGTCAAAACAATGACACAACAATCATCAGCGTGCGATTCAAGACCTTGAAACAAAGTTTGGTAGGATTTCTGATCACCAATCTTCAAGACCCATGGGTACGCTGCCTAGCAATACCCAAACCAACCCAAAACCTTCAAACTGAAAACCTTACCGACCACCAACTGCTCGCAATGAGCACGTGAATGCCGTATTCACACGCAGTGGTAAGACCTATGACCCACCAGCTAACCTAAACACCAAAATTGCCGTCTTCCTTGACGATAGTGAAGACGAGGCAGAAGAAGTCGAAAAAGAGGCAGAAACTCTACTTAAGAAACCAACTCAGCCCGAAACGCCACCACTCAAAGCCTATAAAGCAAAATTTCCATATCCACAACTCTTGAACAAAGAAAAAATGGAGGCATGATAAGCCAAGTTTTTAGACATGATCAAAGAAGTCAGGATCAACGTACCCCTAGTTGACGTCCTGGCAGGGATTCCTAATTATGGAAAGTTTTTGAAAGATCTTGTAAGCAACAAAAGTAAGATGGAGCAAATCTATGCTACCTTCTTAACTGAGGAGTGCTCGGCAATTCTTCAAAACAAGATCCCACCAAAGCTTGGAGACCCTAGAAGTTTCCTAATCCCTTGCAAACTTGCAAATTCAGTTGAATATTCATGGGCCATTGGCCGATCTTGCGCAAGAAAAAAACTGAAGCGATATTCATATAACCTGCAACTTTTTGGAACAACTCTGAAACCCACAAGGATGAGTATCCGACTAGCAAATCATACTTACCAGTACCCGATGGGAGTTGCTTAGAATATGCTCGTCCAAGTTGGAAAATTCATGTTCCCTGTAGATTTCATTATCCTGCAAATGGAGGAAGATGATAGAGTCCCTCTGATCTTAGGAAGCCCATTCTTGCATACAGCTGACGCTATCAAACTGAGTTTAAGAACAAAGAACTTAATTTAGGAATTGGAGAAGATGGAACAACATTTCACATCGATAAAGCTATGCAGCATTCTCATGCGAATGACGACACATGCTTTCGCATGGATGTTATCGATGACATAAATGATGATGAACTCGATGATCTGCTCAACGATTCTAAACCATTCCTAAATACATCGGAAAAGATAAGTGAAACACCGCTCGACAAAGAATTCGATGAAATCACGTCAGAGAATGTTCAATAGGATGAAATCAAAGACGATTTTGAGGAGTTACCACCAGAAGATGAACTTAGAATCAAGAAATCTATCCAAGATCCACCAACTGGTCTTGAGATGAAACCTTTGTTAATACAAATAATGTCTAAAAACGTTATTTATATCTTTCGACCTCTCAACGTTTTGATAATAACAAAATCTCAAAACGTTTACGATAAAATTAAACGTTTACAAATTATTAATTGTAAACTTCTATTTCTAAGATTAGTGATCACTTAAGGTATGAACAAACAAATCATTAAGTATGATTAGTGATCAAGAAAATATTTTTCTCTCAACTTTTACATTTTTACAAAAGATTTTCACAAAATTAGTTATACAAAATATTTTCTAATTAAAACAAAAGCTTTATTAAAAACTTAAAATTTGAAATTCAAATTTTCCCCCCAAAACAGAAGCTTCTACACGAGATACAACCTTCCCCATAAAAAGACAAAAAGGGAGCGGAGTCTAGGTAGAGGCCCCCTTATAGGCCTGGTGGCCCCCTTATATATATGGGACCACCGAGACTGCCACCAGTTACCGTTGGATTCTCCTGTCTATAAATACTGGTCCACCCCTTGCTGAAAATTATTCCTCTTTGCATGAAATTTTTTAGTCTCTTCTTTCTCTCTCTAAAAGTTTTTTCTCTCACTAAAACTCTTGATCACTAACATACTTAGATCTTGTTTCAAGTGATCTTATCTTATCTTTTTCTTCTCATATCTTCCCTCTCATTCAAGTGCAAGAGAAGAACACTCGTATTCGCCAAGAAACGAAGTGTTGATTAGTTATCTCTCCTCTCTTCTTGTAAGTTCTAAATCTCTATTGTAATTATCTTGTGTATTTGTATGATTCGGATATTGTGTAGATCCGATAGTGTAGATCTTGTGAGTATGTATATCTTATGAAGTGGTAGATTGGTTCTAGCTAAGATTACGACTCGACATTTAGCTTAGTGTCAGAAAATAACATAAGCGACGTGTAAACGGTTTTCTCCACCTAAAGGGAGCTTGTTGACATAGTAAAATCTCAAGTCGGATATTCGGGGAGTAGAGTAGGGCAAAGAGGTGCTTCGTAGCCGAACCACTATAAAATCTTGGTGTCTTGGTTTGGTTGTTTCTATCCTTATCTCTTTACATTATTATTATTGTTATCTAGTTCTAATTTAGATAGTTATTGCTTGTTCATATTGTGATTTGGTTAAACATATAACTCGAATCTAAACATTTTTAAAAGTAAACTTTAACTAAGAATCAGGACATCTATCCAAGATCCACCAACCGATCTTGAGATGAAACCTCTTCCAAAACATCTAGAATATGCCTTTCTGGAGGAAAATTCTCTTCTCCCAGTAGTCATATCAGCTTTACTCGAACAAAATGAAAAGGAACAACTTTTATAGTTCTCAAAAACCATAAAGAAGCATTCGCTTGGAAAACATCCGATATTCCAGGGATTTGCCCTTCCTTTTGCACACACAAAATCAAGTTTGAGGACGATGCCAAACCCATCATTCAAAGACAACGTCAACTTAACCCAAACATGAAAGAAGTTGTTAAAAAAGAGATTATCAAACTTCTAGATGCAAGTATTATCTAAACCATAGAAGATAGCCCTTGGGTAAGTCCGGTGCATTGCTTGCCAAAAAAAGGAGGAATGACCATTGTGACAAATAAAGACAAAAAACTCGTTCCAACACGAACAGTAACAGGATGACGTGTTTGTATCGACTACCGTAAGTTGAACGAAGCCACCCGAAAGGATCATTTTCCTTTACCCTTCATGGATCAAATGCTGGAAAGATTAGCCGGAAACAAGTTCTTTTGTTTTCTCGACGGATTTTCCGGATATTTTCAAATTCCCATCGAACCAGCCGATCAGGAAAAGACCACTTTCACTTGCCCTTATGGAACCTACGCCTACAAGCGTATGCCTTTTGGTCTTTGCAACGCGCCAACAACTTTTCAAAGGTGCATGATTGCAATTTTTCAAGATATGCTCGAAACCTCCATGGAAGTCTTCATGGACGATTTCTCAGTATTTGGAGATTCATTCGATTCGTGCTTAAATAATCTAGAGCAGATGCTAATTCGATGTAAACAACCACACCTAGTTCTAAACTGTGAGAAGTGTCACTTCATGGTAACCGAGGGAATTGTGCTAGGACACAAAGTCTCCAGTAGAGTACTAGAGGTCGATAAAGCAAAAATTGACGTGATAGCTAAGTTACCACCACCCACTAATATCAAAGCCGTTAGAAGTTTCTTAGGATATGCCGGATTCTACCGCCGATTCATAAAATATTTTTCTAAAATCTCCTGACCCATGACGAAACTTCTCGAAAAACACACAGTCTTTAACTTCGATAAAGAGTGCAACAAGGCATTCGAGACTCTCAAAGAAAAGTTAACGAACGCACCTATTATGGTTTCACCTGATTGGTCGCTACCGTTTGAACTAATATGCGATGTAAGCGATTTTGTCGTAGGAGCCATGCTAGGCCAATGCGAAGAAAAACACTTTCGACCCATCCACTTCGCTAGCAAAACTCTGAATAGCGCACAACAAAACTATACGATGACCGAAAAAGAGTTACTCGCCGTAGTTTTTGCATTCGACAAGTTTCGATCATACCTTGTTCTTTCAAAAACAGTTGTGTTCATGGATCACGCTGTAATAAAATATCTATTTTCGAAACAAGATGCTAAACCGCGTCTTATATGCTGGATTTTACTAAATCAAGAGTTCGATATTGAAATCAAGAATAAAAAGGGAGTAGAAAATGTCTCAGCAGATCACTTATCGCGACTTGAGAAACCCGATCTCAAAGAACTCAATGATGAGGAAATAAATGACGAGTTCCCTGATGAGTTTCTCATGAGTATCAAAACCGACAAGGAAGAGAGCCCGTGGTTTGCCGACTTTGCCAACTACCTAGTTGGAGGAATTCTAAGAAAAGGATTAACCTACGCTCAGCATTGTAAGTTCTTTTCAGAACTTAAGCACTATTTCTGGGACGAACCGTATCTATTTAAAGCATGCCTCGATGGCATGATCAGAAGATGTGTTCACGGTTCGAAAACTCGAAAAATTCTAGATGAATGTCATCATGGACCCACTGGGGGACATTATGGACCATCGATTACCGCAAAGAAAGTTTTTGATGCTGGATTCTATTGGCCAACAATATTCCAAGAAGCACAGACTCTGGTACAAAACTATGACGCCTACCAATGTTCTGGTAGCATTTCACGAAGAGACGAGATGCCTTTAAACAGCATCCAAGTTAGTGAAATTTTTGACATATGGGGAATTGATTTCATGGGACCTTTTCCGAAATCCCATAAGTTCGAATACATTCTAGTCGCAATTGACCACGTGTCAAAATGGGCAGAAGCCGAAGCTTTACCCACTAACGACGCACGAGTTATAGTCAATTTCTTGAAAAAGCTTTTCTCTTGTTTCAGAATTCCGAAAGCTTTAATTAGCGACAGAGGAACTCACTTTTGTAATCGTCAAATGGAGAAAATCTTGAAAAAGTATGGAGTACATCATCGTATAGCCACAACTTATCATCCATAAACCAGTGGTCAGGTTGAAAATACCAACAGAGCCTTGAAAAGAATCCTCGAAAAGACAGTTAAGGACAATCCGTTTGTTTGGTCGAAAAAATTAGATGACGCACTGTGGATATTTCGTACAGCCTACAAAACTCAAATCGGTACCACTCCGTACCGACTTCTTTATGGAAAACGTGCCATTTGTTGTTTGAAATCGAACATCATGCTTACTAGGCCCTGCGAAGTTGCAATCCCGATCTTAAGGTTGTAGGAGAAAAATGATTTCTATAGTTGCATGAGCTCGATGGGTTGAGACTTCAAGCATATGAGAACTCCTGACTCTACAAAGCCCGAACCAAAGCCTATCATGATAAGAAACTCAGAGTTAGAAAAGAATTTAAGATCGGAGAAAAAGTTCTCTTGTACAACTCTAAGTACAGATTCAAAGCTCTGAAGCTCAGATCAAAGTGGTATGAAACATTTATAGTCAAACATGGTTATCCATCTGGATATGTTGAATTGTATGACAAACATGGAGGAAGCTTCATTGTTAACAGACACCGTGTTAAACTCTACCATGATGAGGAGCAGTTAAATGAGCTTACCACAGAAGAAATTCACCTCATGTGTGAGGACGGAAGAATGAAAGCTATTCCATTCATGGCACCGTTTCCAGCCAACTACCGTGAGACCATGCCATGGGCATCAGAAAAAACGTACATTTACAGTGTAGTGGAAAACACCTGTAACGAAGCTAAGTTGTACGATTTAGACGAAACTGGGAAAGGAATAGTGATCGAGAATGTTTTATATGTCTCAAGTGAAGGGGCATCACTTGAAAAGAAATGAAAAAGCACCCGAGTCCGGCTAACGACTCACTTAAAAATGAAGCGCTTCTCGAGAGGCAACCCATGTATTTAAGATAATTAGTTTCTAAAAAAACTCATCCACACCCGCAATAAAAGTTAAGTGTGGGGGTTCGGCATTCAAGAATATATGTTTGTTTGCATTTCTTTTGCAGCAATTGACGCACTTGACAGCTCAAGTACTACTACGCATGCATGGACACTTGGTTTTTCTCTTATTTCCCTATTTCAGTTTTTGTCCATTTTGCCGCATTGAGGGCAATGCTAAATGTAAGTATGGGGGGAATAGGGAAAACGAGGTTGTTTTTAAATTTTTGAGCTGACTTAAAAATTGTTTGCCTTGGTAATCTAGTTGTTTTCATAATTAAATCAAGATGTGTCCCAGTAAGAAGTGTATACACATGATAAGAAACCAATCGGAATAACATCAGTTTTTTTTAAGATATGCTTTAATGCCTTGAGCTAACCATCTTGGTTAGTCTAACATTTTTCATGATCCTATTTGTTAGTTATACCGTCCTTTGTTTTTTTTAAAAGAAAAAGAAAAAATGTTACACATAGTTTAGTCCTACCTAAATAACCGAAGCTTACAGGTTAGTTGCTAGCTACGTGGATCGATGGTAGATATGTGGGAAATCCTTATGAATTTTCGAGAGAGTTGCTAGTATGTCGATCAGAGGTTGATCGAATATGATAAAAAAAGAGAAAAGTGAATAAAAAGCCAATGAAGCTATAAATTATGAAGATGAAGAAAAATTGGTGTCGATTAGCCAATGTGCTAAGTCGTGACACAGTAATACGTTTATCTCGAAATTCATATAGGATAATAGTAAGCGATAGCTAGCAGCATGGTGGTTTGTATGCTTCGTTTCTTTTACCAAAACATTCACTTGTACCATTTTCCATTAAAAACATTTTCTTTGATGTATGTGTACACTTGGACTTATCGAGTACTTGTGCTTTATCTCACTTGAGGAAATTATCTTCTAGATTTGCTTGAGGGCAAGCAAAGTTTAAGTGTGGGGGGATTTGATAACGCTCAAATCGAGTATGTTTTGGAGCGTTATTCATACTTTTATATTAGTTATTTGGTTGGTTATCTATGGTTTTATTACTCGATTATGTCAAAATATGCTTTCTAGTGTAATTGCAGCCAAACAGGAAACCAAGAAAAGGAGAGACGAGCATGCGATGATTATGTCAAGTTCGAAGAATCTCGTGTTAGGATCAAGTGCGGAAGCATCTCAAATAAGAAGAAATCTAATTAATCAAGCTTCCAAGACCTGAGATCAAGTTGTATTGAAGATATGGTAAAGTACGAAGACCCACGACCAAGCACAACTCGAACACGAGCCTTAAACGAAAGATCCAACAAAATGATTCCACCAGCGACCACCCAGCCGCCCGGCTGGAGAGTCTGCCGCTCGGCAGAAGTGTGCCGCTCGGCTCTTGAAGCCCACGTTTTTCATATTAATTCTAGAAGAAACCTGGATAAACAAGAAGGATCTAGACCCTCTAAACCGACTTTAGACACCCCTTTTGGCCCTAGAACTGACATGAAATTGTAGTATAAATAGGAGACCCATATGCATCATTTTAACACACACCTCACTATTATCCAACCCTAAAACCTAGTCCTCATAGTCACTAATCCTCTGTAAAGCCATCCTAGTCCAGGAAAGTCAGGAAGAAGCTCTCGGAAAACCAGGAAGGAGGAAGGATCCCTCTAAGTCTCAAGGTTGTAATTTCCTAGTTTACTTCCCTTTAAGCTTTTGCAATACTTTTGTAAGAACTCTCATTATGTTTATGAATGCATTATTTTCTGGAATTATGTCTTTGTTTAATATGAGTGGCTAGTCCATTTATGTGCTTGGTTAGATGAAGTTTGTGGTATGAAGATTCGATTATGATAGTGTGGCATGTTAATTCAATTTCAAGCTAAGTCTTAGATCCATTTGTTCTTATGTTCTAAAGTGGCATAGTTTTATCAACCGGATTGTTTGTTGAGAATATCATAGGTCGAAAGGGATATTGTTAATCAATCAATTGTTGCCTTTTTGTCTACAATCGGCTACCTTTTGTATTGACCATTTCTTAAGCGGTTTGGTATAACTAGGAACATAATTATCGATGTCTATGGTTTGTGAAACGAACCACGAATCAAACTCATAGAGGTTGTCTTAGTCTTGAATTGATTGATTGCGCCTAATGCTTGTTTTTATCACTAGGAGTCTTGACGAAGGCAAAAAGTTTTAAAGATTGGATAACCTTCAATTCTTTTAATCAACTTGTTAGTCTTTGCCACCCTCATATTGAATCGGATTCCCAAAATAAATCCAACCAAGTACATCTATTTATTATCGAATCACTTTCATCATTGCTTGCTTGCATCTTAGGATTTTTATCATCGAAATCTTTATCAAGTCGAAACACCCAAATCCCCATGAACGATCACGGCTTACCATTCAATATCTTGCTACTACGAATGAGTTCACTTGATCGTATGTGTTGCTTAAGAATTTGGTATACCGAGTTATAAATTTAAAACTGACCCGTATCTCATGCATCAAATATCTTGTGAGACATCCATTTTTAATAAATGCAACGAGTTATGATTTTCAATACGTCCATTAGCGGTCGTTCCCTTTGTCTTAAGTTTGAATTATTATGACGTCACGCCCTCGGACACGTATTCCGTTCAGGCCCCGTTTGGGGGTGTGACAGATTAGTATCAGAGCCAAGTTTATAGAGAATCAGGTAGAATATCTAGGTCTGGTCTATAACCAGTATGTGATCCTTACGTGCTTTTATGTGTGCATTATACGTGATTTTGCTATGGCGTATACGTGAGTATCATTTTGCCTTGAGTCTGCTATGATATGGGTTTACCTCTACCTTGCGTTTATCGTTCCCTGCGTTTATGTTGCTTTGCGTTTATTTTTGCCCTTGAGCTCTATTTTGCTATGAGCTTATGTTTGTCTTGCGTTTATCTTTTCTCCGCGGTTACGTTTTCCTT
>BQNB010076597.1:10634-31111 GCA_026074375.1 Tanacetum coccineum
TTTGGCAGTTTTTGTCTGTTTTTGGACATTTAAGCTCGTTTTTAGAGGTAAAAGATATGTGTAATTAAGCACTTATCAACGCTCTTCCATTCTCGTGTCCGTGTTTGCCCATTTTTGACGGTTTTCTTATGATTTTTGTCTTATCCGTACCTGCACACACAAAACACAAAAACAAGTATATCTTTGCCATTTTAAGTATGTTTTTGGTCATTTAGGGCCTTTTTAGGTGTTAACGGATATGTGTATTTTACACTTATCACACGTCATGATAAATGATATTGTTTTCTCGCTTTAAATTGCTTGAGGGCAAGCAACAGCTAAGTGTGGAGGGATTTGATAACGCCCAAATTATATATATTTTCGGGTGCGTTATTTGTATATATTATATCATTTCTCGTGAACTTTTGATACTTAAAGCATAAAATTATGTGCAGGTTCACTAGAAGACATTCCAAAGCTTAAAGAGTTAAAGATCAAGTGTTTATGCTACCCAAATGAAGAACAAAGAAAAGAAGAAGGGCTTAAAGCAAAATTTCACGTGAAGTACACCGCACTTTCCTCTGAAGTACGACGCACTTTCTCTCAGAAATTTAATACGAGTGCATTAATTAGCAAAGTACGTCGCACTTTCCAACTAAGTGCGACGCACTTTTGCCCTATTTCAGCCTATAAATAGAGAACAAATTTCACCCCAAAACACACACTCATATCTCAATCCTCCATCCATTCTTTCACATATTCACTCTTACACTAACATATCTCCAATTACTCAACCCATAAACACCATACTACTTTGAAGATTGAATCAAACCACGAAGAACGAAGAAGAGCACTATCATAGTTCTAGTAAAATAAGGGTGTATTACGATTCCATACTTGTTATGGGAAAGGTTTTGATCCATACTCTTGCCCGAATATAGTATGATTTCTGTTACTCTACTTGATTTTGTTATGAATTTCATAGCCTTGAGAGGCTAAATCTCTCATGACTACTCGGTGAAAATTATATAATGAATAAGCGTTTGGTATAATTACGATCTTGTTAATCTTAAGCTTTTGTTATAATCCTATCATGTCTAATCTTATTAACTTTGATTATCACCTTTGATTATATACTCACGCCGGTATAGGTCAAAAGACCGATTGTGATCTATATAGTTTTAAAGATTTGTCTATGATCTTTATCGTCTGTGACGAGAAATCCACTTACGTTATTTGATAAGCATAAAGAGATTTGACATAATAGTAACTGGATTATTTGAGTGACACATCTAATCAAGTTAGCTAAGCATAAGTCTTAAGTTAAACAAGTTAATTTGTGAAAACATTTTCTGACGAGAAAATACTTTTTGTGAATTAAAGTCCTAAGTCTAAGATCGTAACTATCACCATTGCTTATGAATTATATGAAGTTATCCGAGTAGTCATATTTCTCACAATTGTTAAAGTTTATTTTTTAGATGATTATTTGACACTACGCAAATCCCTGTGGACGACTTGGTCTTACCTAAAAAAGATTATACTACATACGTGGGTTATCCTTTTACCCATGTGTTTCCCTATAATAAAATTGGTATTTTCAGTCATTATAAATTTAAAACTTTTTGAAACACATCAGACTCTTTGTTACATCTTGTGAACTTATTGATGTACAACAAGTGTATTTTGACGTTGTGTCCTAATAAGATTTATATTTCGATCTCTTTTAGCTCTAGACTCAATAAGTGCACTTTAGTTTCAGTGATTAGAGGCTAGAGCTGACTGCCACCTTTTCAATATCAACAATCTCGGAGTGAGATGTCAATAGATAATGTGTGTATCTCCGTGACAAGTGAGACAATTATTTTTTGAGAGAAACTTGAATGGCTGGGAAGGGTTGTGCATTGCATCACTAGGTCTATGACGACTTTCTTCTATACCAGACATCATCTTTGTGATTCAGATAGTTTATGTATTGACTCGATTTCTGCCTAAGTGTATGGAGGGCTTCTTTCTTTTCACCCTTTATCTTTACATTTCTTTTTCATTCTTCAACCCCTTCAATGTTTACCAAGACGTCATTACTATCACCATGTTGTGATTGTTTCGGTGATAACTCCTGTCTTACTCAACATTATTCCCTTTTCTCATTCTTCTCCAAATCATACCTAAGGACTGCTATTTTTAACTTTGGAGTGTCATTAGGTAGATCCCTCCGGTTCTGGTTGGATCATAGGAATTATACCCAACCTTAACCACCTTATGACTTCATCGATGTCGTGAGTTAATTGGTTGTTGGGTAAAGTGATCGAAACTATAACACCATTTGAATATGAATCAAAGTGTTTAAAATAATCAAAAAGTTTAACACTTTGAAAGTTTCATTCTTTTGAAATGCCCCCTACACACGTGCATCGATATTTGAAATTGTTTCGCACATGAGGGAAAGAGTGAATTATCTGCACTTAAACTCTTGAGTCGTATAGATCACATTTTCTCCTCCTATGGAAATAACTAATCTCTTAGTATTTTTATACCAATTGATTAAAATTTTAAGACATGAAAAAGTTTCATGGGGAGAAAAATGTTTAAGCATGAATATTATGGAACATTTTTCTTATTGCTCCCCCTCTACAATATATGTGTGTCATCACATAGAAAATATGACACTATTTGTGAAAATGACAAGACACCACAAATATGTTGAGCTATAGAGTTAAGATGCCTCAGTTACTACACACATAGTACAAGTACTAGTATGCAGGACCTTTTATAAGTGGATGAACTACGAAGAGTAACGCAAGAGTATTAAAAAATACTCGGTGCATAATGTGTAACGTGATTTGACATTGAAACATTTTACATCATACACCAATTTAAAATCCACTAAATGGTTTTGAATAGATAAAAATTGGCATTCATTAGATGTACCCAAACACATTAAAGGATTTGATAAAAAAAACCTCGCTCAAAAATTGATTCACTTATAAAAAATGATTTGACTTTTGAAAGTATCATGAGAAGAAAGTACTGAACACATAATTTTGAAAGATACCATAAGTATTTGATATTTAACGCACTTGAAAAATTATGTTTAACAATTTTGAAAATCATTATAAGAAGATTTTTCTTTTCTTAGAGTAAGCGCACTGAAGCGTACACTTCCCTATGACATTCGGGTCCGGGTTATAGTCTGAAGTAATTGTAAGCAAAATTAGAAATGACATGTTTTAAAACGTTTGAACTCTTACTCGAACTTCATTTACACACTCGTGTCAATATTAATCAACATTTCTAGGTACGTAAATGTTATCGATTCCAAGACACATGTCGAGAAGATTTTTTTGGTATTGTTGAAATTTTTTGATTTTGTATTTTAGTTTTTGTAGATTTTCTATTTTTTGTATTTTCTTTTTCTTGGTTTTATATTTTTGTATTTTCTTTTTCAAAAATATGTACAATGATGATATTTGATGGATATTCAAGGAGTTTCGTTTGCCATGACCTCTAATTCTGCTAGAGTCAATCATCTCATACCGAGTCGGTCGACTAAGTACTCAAACCTTTCTTTCAAATGAGCTTTCATAAATAACTCCGCTAACTGGTAATCTGTCCCGATAAAGTATAATTCCACAATACCATTTTCTACCTGCTCCTTGAAGTGATATCAGACATTGATATGCTTGGTGCGACAGTGTTGAACCGAATTGCATGAGATGGCAATGGGTGCCTTTGAATCACAATACATTGGTATTTTATCAAAGTGGAAGCCATAATCTGTCAGTTGAGTTCGCATCCAAAGGACTTCAGCGCAACATGCAGATAGAGACGCATACTCGGCCTTGGTTGTTGACATAGCTGTGCAGCCCTGCTTTTTCAATGACTAACTCACTAACTTGTCACCTAGGAGTTGTATTCGATTAGATGTACTCTTACACGTATCTAAACAACCTGCGTGATTAGGATTTGAAAAGGCGATTAGTTCAAAACCAGAGTCCTTCGGATACTAGAGTCCCATGTGAATAGTCTTCTTTAGGTATCAAAATATTCTTTTAACCTCCTTGAGGTGCTATTATGTAGGCCGTGCTTGATATCGTGCTAAGAAACACATTGCTTGTACTAGATCTGGTCTACTAGATGTTAGATACATGAGTGACCCGATCATGCTATGATATTTTATTTGATCTATGGGTATTCCACTCAAATCTTAATCAAGCTTAGGTTTAGTGGTCATCGGTGTACCAATGATATCGTGTTTTTCCATTCCATGCTTTTTAAGGATGTCTATAGCGTACTTCACTTGGTTGATAAAGATACCTCGTGAGGATTGGTGAATCTGAAGTCCTAAAAAGAATTTTAGCTCCTTCATCATGGACATTTCAAATTTACTGTACATTAACTTTTCAAACTTTTTGGATAGTTTTGGGTTTGTGGACCCAAAAATTATATCGTCTACATTATTTTGTACAAGTAGTATGTCTTCCCCGTATCTTATCGTAAACAGGGTAGGGTTTATAGTACCTTTTGTTAATTCTTTTAAAATAAGGAATTTTGAGAGTTCATCATACCATGTTCTTGGATCCTGTTTCAGTCCATAGAGTGCTTTCTGGAGATGGTAGACTCTTTCTGGATGATTTGGATCTACAAACCCATTTAGCTGTTTGATGTATACTTCCTTCTTCAGTGGATCGTTAAGAAAAGTTGTCTTGACGTCCATCTGGTAGATAGGAAATGACTTGTGTGCAACGTAGGCTATGAAAATGTATACAACTTCCAATGTAGCAACTGGTGCAAAAGATTCCTCTAAATCGATGCCCTCTTCTTGACGATATCCCTTAGCCACTAGACACCCCTTGTTGCAAATGACAGTACTGTCTTCATCTTTCTTGTTTTTCCATAACCAATTTAGACCAATCACTGTTTTGCTAAAAGGGTTTGTCAATAAGTTCCCAGACATGAAGTCTGTCAAACTGATGCAGTTCTTCCTCATTGCTTCAATCCATGTATGATCAGCCATTGCTTCCTTGATGTTCTTTGGTTCAGCTTTATTTACGGTGAGTGCGAACATACATATTTCTGGATCAGTAGCAAGCTGTCTTTTTGTTTGAACTGGCTTTGAAGGATTACCATGAACTTGTTCCAACGGATGGTCTTTAGTCTAGCGATATTCAGAAGGATGTCTTTGGTAGAATCGGTGCATGTTTTACGGATCAATTTGATGTGAAGATGATTCACCAATTTTTGTTACCAGTGTAGCCAAAGGATTAATGAACTCATATGCATAAAACACTGCATCATCTGCTTGAATGTTGGTATCTTCCTCAACATGAGCTTACGCAGTTGGTGTTGTTGGATCAGATGTGTTGTGAACAATCAATGAAGGTTCATCTCCATCAACCGGTGTTGTTGTAGATTGAGTTATATTTTGTTTATCAGAGACAACATAAGGCTTGGATACAACTTCATTCTCCCCTTTGAAGTATTCATCAAACATTGGACTAAACAACAAATCCAACTCTAACATTGATGGAGTATCTCCTATATCTGCTGAAGGAAGACTATTTTAAACATGAGTACAACTTGATGGTTCATGATGGTTTTGTTCAAAAATATGTTGACAATGAGGTGTGGGGCCTAAACCATTTTGTTTAGACGCCTTTGTCAGACATTGTGGTATGAGGTCAGAGTTGTCATGATCTGACGCCTTTTTTGGACTTTTTGTTGCGAGGCCTGAACTGCTATGATCAAACGTCATCTCTAGTAGTTCGTCAAAGTTGACATGAATTGTTTCGACGATCAATCTTGTTCTCTTGTTATAAACTCGAAATCCTTTAGACAGAAGAGCATATCCTAGAAAAATACAAGCATCACCCTTTTCTTTCATTTTATCAAGATTTTCACCATTTCGAACTATGTAACATTTGCATCTAAAGATGTGAAGATGTTTCAGAGTGGGTTTCCTTTCATTGATAATGTGATATGGTGTCTTTTCATGTCTGGGGATTATGAGTGAACGGTTTTGTGTGTAGCATGCAGTTGCAATTGCTTCAGCCCAGAAGAATAGTAGAAGTTTAGTGGCGCTTAGCATTGTTCGAGCCGCCTCAACCAGAGTACGGTTCCGTCTTTTGACAACGCCGTTCTGTTCAGGTGTTCGATCAATTGACGTTTGGTGACTGATGCCTTATTCTTGAAAGTAGGTTTGAAGAGTTTTGTTTAAAAACTTTGTACCTTTGTTAGTTTACACTGTTCTTATCTCAGCCTGAAGTCCTCTTTGAATCATCTTTAGGAAATTGGTGAGAACCTTCGGTGTTTCATTCTTGGATCTCAGAAAGTGAGACCATGTATATCTGGAGTAGTCATCGACAATAACGAGAATATACTTTCTTCCTGTAGAAAATAAATGACTTGTTTAAACAGCAACAAACTGGATCAGGAGGTTGGATAAAATGAAACAAATAATCAGCCATGTTTATTAGAGAGAAAAGAGCTTAGCTTTACCCAACTCACAAGAAGAACATAGATGGTCTTTGACGTATTTCAGTTATTATAGACCTTTCACAATATCTTTCTTAGAAAGCAAGTTGATGATGTCGAAGAGTTCAAATGTGAGAGACGACGATGCCACAACCATGCTTGAGATGTTGAAGCTTTAGCAATGAAGCAAATTAGATTAGGAGAAGATGACTCTTGAAGTTTAATTGTGTAGAGATCTCCACGACTGCTTGTAAGTAAATTGTTTTCCTAAAGATCTCTAATAAAACATGTAGATTTTCTGAATGCAACTTCTAAATCTGCATCGCAAAACTGACCAACTGAGAAAAAAATATCATTGAGGCCTATTAGAACGTAAAAAACCGTTTGATGTGACATTCCTTAAACAAGTCCTCCATATCCAAGAATCGGTGTAAAATGATTATTGCCAAATCCTACCGTACCCAAATTTTTTTCCATGAAATTAATTAGAAGCTTGAGATTTCCTGTGATGTGCTTTGTGCACCCAAAGTCGACGATTAACAGGATGATTATTATGAGCTGAAAAATAATTAGAAGACAATGGAGTGTTGGACAAAATGGATCCCCTAACAAATGTGGGTTCCAAAATATTAGTAGACCTAGATTCATTTCCTAGAGGCAAACTAACATTTGTGTTCACATTTCCTATTTTAGACTTAGGTTCCCATTTATATCCTGGTAGTGTAAGGTTAGTGTACCATTATTTGCATGTCTTACTATCATTCCCATAAAGCATTCTTAATCTACTTCTAGGTTTCAAGATAGAGGATCTGAAGGGCAACCGATGTCTTAATAGGAATTATTAGCTAACAGATTGGTTCACTGTTCTATTTGGTTCTCTGGTACTGAAATGGGCAACTGCAATGGGCTCTTAGTTCTAGAATTCCATGTCAAGTAATATATGTAGAACAAACGTATCATATTGTCATTCAACATATATTGACGAACAATTTACAGAAACATAATTAACATTTAAACTGCAATACAACAGCAGTTACAGACGTTTTATTATTAGAAAACTTAAAATGCCTATGGTGGTCTTCTACTTCCATCTTCTTCACTTGACTATTGTTTTTCATGACCCTATCTTTCATTTGATTGCTCTTAAGCTATAGTATTCTTACGCTAGTAGTGAGAATTACTCTTTAGAGAAAGACACGTGTTTGTTAGTTTTCCTAATATCCTGGGGTAACTGAGGTGTTCGAGTTTGTACTGGCCTAGTGTTTATTTTATACATTCCTGGTGCAATCATGTTTGTGTTCTTTTAAACTTCTATTTCTGTTTCTTTTTTAGGTAGAATCTGTGGAGTGACTGGTTTTGTTAAATCCTGTGTCACATTAGTTCTAGTAACCGACCTTGACTTTGAAAAATCCTTCTTCTCAAAGGAATCAGAAAAAGGAGTCGGTCTACCTAAAACTGATGGTTTTTAAAATTTAAAAGCATTCGAATGTCGAACAACTGATGGTTTTACAAACTTAGTCTCCATAGACGCTCCTTTCATCTTTTCTATGAGTTTCTTTAACTCACTTATAGTAATGCTTTTGTCTTGTAACTGAGCTTTCAAATCATTTATTTCAAAGGTTTTGTTGTTAAGATCAGAAACTAAAGGAGTATCGTGCTTTTTCTAAATTTTGTCATTCTGAATCTTTTCTTGACTTTGTTGCAAAGGAATTTCTAGAGAAATGAAATGTTTCTCTAATTCTGAAAACCTTTTTGACAATTTATTAAATGATTTGTTTTTGACATTTTCTATTCTTTTTGAAAGCTAAGTCTCAAGACATTCACATTTTTTAGTGCTTCTAAGTAATTGCATGCCATATCCGAATATTCATCAAGATTAGTATAAAAACTAAGTATAGGATTCATATGATCAATATAGATATATTCCCTGGAAAGTCGATCGATTTCATTTGAAAACTGTGTTTTTTGAAGCTCTAGTTGAGACTGAAGAGATTCAACTTCTTATTCAAGAGAGTTAAAATATCTCAAGTCTTGAACCATTTCTTCTTTCAGTGTTTGTTTAACTTCGACCACATCAATTACAGTATTATCGACAGCTGAATGTAGTTGAATTTCAATAACACCTTTTACATCTTGATCGACTGGAACAGTCCAACTTCTATCTTTAATGATTTTCAAACATGCTTTAATTCCTTTGTTCAAAGCTTTAATATCTTGATTAATAAACTCAAATTTTACAAGACTTTTACATTTTTTAGTCCATGGTAACATTTCATCCATCTTTTTAACTAATAAAATGGTTTGGTTTTGAAAAACCTCTTTTGAGATTACTGCTTTTTTAGGTGTATAACTCTTTTTCAAATCATTTGAAAATCACTTAATTTTGATTGACTTTCTTCGACAAGATGAATTGTTTCGTCTGATTCGGGAGTAAGCATATTCGCAATATTATCATTATAACATCCAATATCATACATACATGGTTTTGCACTCTAAGCTTTCTTGAGGTACTAAGGTTTTACAAAGCTTGTTTTATAATTACGATTGAGCATGTTCATTATTTGAGTTAACTGACCAGTTTTATAAACAATATCATTCAAAGATTTTGAAATTCCCTTGACTCGAGTGAATTTTTTTATAACGCGGAAACTCTTGATATTGACCCTTGACTCTTCTGTGATACCATTTTAATATTTCTATTACGATTCTAAATCTGAAAATATTTTTAAGTTAAAGTAGACTTAAATACCTTTCTAACGATATAAAGAACGACTCATAACTCATTACAAATCATTTTATTTATAATAAACAAGTTGACAAAAGCCTAAAAACCTTTCTGAGGCCTTTAGCCGGCGGCTGGTTGACCTTGGCCGGCGACTGGGAGCCTCAAAGCCTCCCACGGCCGGCGGCTAAGGTTCACGGCCTTAGGCAGTGCCCAGTTTTAACTCATTTTTTTGCGAAAACTTTATTTGGTTCTTACCCACTTTAACCCAAGTGATTATTCCATTAAACAAACATGTTTATAACCTGGAAAATACTTCTGAACATGACATTGCAATATGGTTAAGGTTTATACAAAACTTGGGAGCGTGAAATCAATATAACGGGGTTTAACCCTAACGCTCCATATTGACCCGTTTCGTGCAAAACGTATTTATAAACTACTAAAACACTCGAAACTGAGCATAAACATAATTTGACATTTATTAAGACTTCTAAAAATGTGATGGGCGTTAAAGCAATATCAAAGTGCAAGGAAAGAGTCGCTCATCACCTAACCGAGCGTAACCATCTTCTTTTCCTAATGCACTCCTAGCTACCATCCACAAGCCCCCGTCTATCTTATATAACCTGCAAAAAACATAAATTGAGAACCGTTAGTCCTTGAGACTTAGTAAGATAACAAAATCTGAATAAACTTGCATTTCTAAACATGGTTCTATAAATAAATAGTTCTATATTAGTTACGACATATAGTCGTCTTGTACTTGTATAATTTCTGAACATATAATATAACTAGACGATACTCGATCGTCATACTCTACATAATAAATTTCCTAGCTGACGAGTACTCTTCTTGGGGTGCTATTCTAATATCGTGCTTCTTTACTCGGTCATCCCCGAAGGACGTAAGTATTAATTAAAGTACAGGTCATCCACTTAGGATGCTTGGTCATCAACTTAGGATGTCGTGGTCATCCACTTAGGATGCTATGGTCATCCACTTAGGACGTTGTGGTCATCTACTTAGGATGCTACTATACAAGCACGGGTCTTCCACTTAGGATGCTTATACGAGAATTCTATATCGTTCACTTCTTGGGCACGCTACATGATTATTGGTGCATTTCTTGGGCACCCTAAACTTGTCTACGGTGCTACTTGTGAGCACCTTATACTTGTCTACGATCCTACTTGTCAGTACCCTACACCTTTCTATGATGCTACATGTGAGCACCCTATACGTGATACGATACCCCTTGCGAGTATCCTATAATTGACTTGACTTGATTACAGTTACCCGAATCATGACATGATAAAAAATACTTGACTATTTATGAGTCTATAAACATGGTAACCTTCGGTTACAACCGAAGCTAACCAATCATTAATACATCATGTATAATCTAAAACATGAAGCTAAACCTGTTACTCACCTTCGGTCTTGATTAAGTTTCTGTAAGCTTTCCGCGAGCACCTAATCATGATATAACCATACTAATACCATTAGAACTAGTTGACTTATGTATCTAACATATAATGGGTCAATACAACTTAGCTTAACCTTATAAGGCTCTATATCATACTTAAACACTCTTTTACAAAAGTCTCTTTTTGTGCAGAATAATAATAAGACTTAAATTCTTCTATTACGAAACATACCTTGATAAGAACATGGATAATAATAAGACTTGAATTCTTCTATTACATCTTCATAAACACCAACAATCATCTACTAAATCACACCTAAAAC
Organism: Tanacetum coccineum; assembly: GCA_026074375.1. Lineage (NCBI taxonomy): Eukaryota > Viridiplantae > Streptophyta > Magnoliopsida > Asterales > Asteraceae > Tanacetum > Tanacetum coccineum. Next base: position 21,562 of record BQNB010076597.1, read on the forward strand.
CTTTGCTTGATTCCTTAAGTCATCTTGACAATTCTTGATTAATGAAAGAACCATTAACTTTTCCCTCCTAAAACCTATGAGGAAGCCATGTATGGAACCATTCATAGACATGTGGGTTTCTTATGTAAATTCCCTAGATTATAAGTTATCTAATCCCAAGGGTACAATGGCAATTTTCTACGTTTAACGGTCGTTAGTCCTTATCGTTAAATCCTTTGCACCGCTAGTCCTTTTTGTTAACTATTTTCCACAAATGGTCCTTATTTATATAAAATACTAACATAAAGTCTATTATTAAAACATATAAAATAGGGATGTTACACATTTGACTTTATTTTCCAAAAAAATGACTTTTTCGATTTCCTTATCTTTACGTGTTTTGTAAAACTTTTTCCGTTCTTCCTTTTCATATTGTGAAGTTGAAATTGTGTTTTTATGTGCAAGAAGTTGTTTTTCCAATTCTGAAAACTTTTGTTTGATGTCAAAAACTTGAAAAGCTTCTTCAGAACAATATTTGTCTGATTTGTCTTTTTGTTCTTTAACTAAACCATAAGCTCTTGCAATTTCAATGTCAGCTTCTTTTACATAATTAGACACTTTGTACCTCTTAAGCTCACTATATAAAGACGTGTTTGCTTTCTTCAGCTCTTTGTTAATCTTTTTTACCTTTATCAATTTCAATCTTCATGTTTTCAATTAATGAAGCAAGCAAATCACGTTCTTTCTCTTGTGTAGTATCCAATAAATCAAGAGTGATATTGCTATCATCCTTTTCTATGACATATGTATCATTAATGGATTCTCAGTATGCTGTCTTTCAGTGGCAAACACATTATAGTCATCATTTGAGTGTACGTTTTCCAATGGCTCTTTGTCAAAGATAGGTCCATTGTCTGCATCAACAGCTGTAATCACCTCTTGAATCTTAGCCATGTAGACATAATGTGCTTCCAACTCTTGATCATCTTCTTCTTCATCTGAATCTTGCACCTAATCATGTTGCTTAGCACTTATCTAAATCCCAACTTCCTATTGCTTACACATCAACATCTTTTCCTTATGATAATAAGAATCCCATGGCATTTTTGCTTTCTTGCAATCCTTAGCTACATGCCTAAACTCTTTATAATTGAAACATTGAATCCCATTCTGCTACACTACTGGAGTACCTATATTTTCCATGTTCCCAGCGACAATAACAACCCTCTGATTCTCATACTGCCTAGTCTGTCTGTCATACCTAATTATTCTGTCTGACCTTGGAGTATTATCAACCTTCTTGTTCCTGGTGTTTGATGAAGTTCTGATGTTGTTGTTGGTAGGTTTGTAGATCTTCTTAAAGGATGTTGAGATTAATGCCATTAATTTTTGAATTTCCTTGTCCCTTGGAGTCTCATCATCATCACTAACAACTTCATGATCTGACTTAGGTGGAAAAGGAACTTTAGCAATCTCTTCTCCTTTGCTTTTGGTAGCAGCTGGTGATTTGTTTGTTGATGTTTGAGTATAGTAAGTAAGTTTTGGCTGAGGATTATAAACTGGTTGTTGAGTAGCAGCAACAAGTGCAAGTGGGTTTACATTCTTCGCTTGTCTTTTAGTTCGAATCTCATTCACTACATTCTGATGTTGCTTCAGGATGTCAAAGCGTTTGTGGTAGGAGACATTCTTCAAATCTTGACTTTGCTTGACAGTTGTCACAAACCTTTGCCATTTAGTTTAAGTTGAAGTAAGAACTGAACATTCACGTGATATGATTAATGATGCATTGATTCCTGACTAACTCATTCATCATTTTGTAGACCCTTGAGTAGTATGATTCAAGTGATTCACCATCCTTAGATGTGAATTTTCCAAATTCCTAGTAAAGATTAGTTTCCACATCCTGTTTGTTGATATTCTCACCTTGTTTCAAATGTTTAATTGATTTCCACATTTCTTTAGCACTAGGACATGCGTCAACTGTAAAGTATATATCATTATCGATTCCAGTAACTATGATGCAAACGGCTTCAGCTTTAATATCAATCATCTTCCTTATCTCTTCTGAAACACTTGCATATGTCTCCTTTACTCTTGATTCATGTGTTGGTGGAGCAACATCAGTACCAGGTGTAGCAGGAACAACAGTCTCTTTGTATTGATATAGTTCATTCTCAATACAGTAATGTATGAGTTCACGATTTGGTTTTGTATCAATCTATCTTCTGATTCTAGATTTCCACTAAACGTTGTTACCAGGTGCTAACATTGGTGGACGATCTTGGCCCCTGCTTCCATGATCGCATTGTGAAGAGAACTTGTAGTGTTTGTTTGAAAATTATTAGACATTTTGACGTTTGATGTGAAGGGATTATGGATCTTAAGAAGACAATGTTGTGTTGTAGTTGACGTTTGTGTTGTTGTTAATGTGTTTTAATGAACTATTTAGCAACTATGGTGATAATCTGTTTGTTTCTTATCTAAGAAAAAAACCTTTTTGTGTCAAAATTTTGGTTTTCCACTGACGTTTGGGTCAAAATTTGGTAAGTACAACGTAAACGTTTAAATTCTAATTCCCAAGTTCCGAAACCACTATTTCCGAAACCCTTAATTCCGAAACCACAACTTTCGAAACCGAAACCACTATTTCCGAAAGCTTAACTCTGAATTCTGAAACCACAATTTCTGAAACCGAAACCACTAATTTCAAAACCGAAACCACTATTTTTGAAACCGAAACCCTTAATTTCAAAACCTCAAATTACGAAACCAAAAATTCCAAAACTGCAAAATATGAAACCAAAAATTTCGAAACTCCTTTTCTGAAAATTCAAAGACCGAAACCCTGAATTCCGAAAATGCTTAGTTTCAAAACCCCAATTTTCGAAACACTAATTTTTGAAACCTTTTCTGAAACCACGAGTTCATACACAGTTTGCAAATTTCACTCTAAAAACTACTTTTTTACGTGTTTTAATCCAAGATTTTTATGAAAACATTTTGTAGACACATCAATCTTTCATAAAAATACAAACTTTATTAATCATGCACATTTAAAAATGATTTTTGAACTTGCTTTTTATGAAGGTTTTGTACGAGTATAATAAGAAAATTAAGCTACAATAAGCAAAAATAACATGCAAGCTCCTAGCTTTTTGATTAAAACACCTTTAAAACTTAATAAGCTACTATAAAAAACTAATCTTTGACAATAAAAAGCAAAAAATAGGACGTTTTTGAATTTTTCAAAAGTTATGAACTTTTCCGAAACCGTTACTTATCATACCAAAAAGTCGATTTTTTAACCCCAAAACACAGCTAAATTTTCGCTTGGCGATTGATACCACATGTAAGAACCCAAAACAACTATCCCATATCACAACATAAATACGAAACCATATATGTATATATGTATATATATGTGTATATGTATATATATATGTATATGTATATGTATGTATATGTATATATATATTTATATGTATATATATTTATATCGTATTTATGTATATATATATATGTATATATATATATATATGTATATATATATATATATATATATATATATATATGTGTATATATATAATAATATATGTTATATATATGTTATATATATATATATATATATATATATATATATATATGTATATATCTATATATATATATGTATATATATATTTATATATATATTTATATATAATACTTATTTTATATATTCTATATTATAGCTGAGAGAGGAGAGAGAGAGTTCTGAAGATAGAGAGAAGATGAGGTTATATAAGGTATATATATATATTATATATATTTTGCTAATATAGTAAATATATATATATGTATGTATATATATATATGTATGTATATATATATGTATATATATATATATATATATATATATATATATATATATAATATATATATATATTTATACTATATATATAATATTATAGTGAGATGGAGGCTGAGAGGAGTTTCTGAAAGCTAGAGAGAAGAGAGGTGGAAAGAAACTTGTAAAATGCTAAGTGAGATTACAATGAGACCAACACCCTTCTAACAATCTAGGATGGGTCTTTATGTATGCTTGTCCATAAAGGGACGCCTAGGGTTAACTATCATGGGCCAGGCTTGGCTTGTGTTGGGCTTTTGGCCCTAACTGTGGACAATATTAGCTTAAAGTCCAAGCCCGTGTACCCGACTATCCTATTATAAAGTTTCTATCACGTAGACCGACACTAATAAATATGACCGTTACATTATTGTTTGACTTTGAATATTTCTAAGGCTAACACTTTTTAACTTCAAGGTGAACAATGGAGTTCTAGTTTGCAGCAGTAAAAGTCATTCTTGATTTGAGAATTTGTTGCAAAGACACAAGTTGTTTTTGAATAGTATTGACAAATCCTCTTACAATGCTCTTTTTAGGAGTATCACTTGAAGATTCTTTGTGCAGATTGATTGATGAGGTGTCATTTTATATACTTTTCTAGGGTCATTTAACCCCTGAAATCATGCAAATATGTCCAAAATACGTGTTTAATCATTTCTTTTTGTGATTTCAGCATTTGGAAGGCATTTAGAGGAAATATACGTGACTTGGACTCAATTTGGGAAAAACGGGACAAGATTGCAACTCTACACGAAGATGATGAAGAATTGGCATACAGTGCGTGGAGACGGCGTCACAAATCCTTGTGACGGTGTCAAAGTTATCAAGAGACGACATCATAATATTTGGCGACGGCGTTTGAGTAGCTGACATAAAGAAGCCCGAAGAAGATTCTACGGGTTGACGGCATCGTAATTAACAAGCGACGCCATCGCGAATTAAATCTTATATATACAAACCTTAGTTTTTTTGTGGAAAACTTTGTGGAACAATTTTATACTTAGTAGCAGCCATTCTTAGGCAAATTTTAGGGTTTCTAACCCCATTGTACCCATCATTACTCCATGTTTTATTGAAGTGAAGTTCCTTTATCTGTTTAATCTTTCAATATGTCTATGTATTATTGGATTAATTGTTCTTCGCTTTTAATAAACATGCTTGGCTAAATTTTATTTGTGTTTGCTTATGATTGCATGAAACCTAGTTGTTTATCTTGAATTATTGCTTCTTAGGGTTTAGAAAACTAGCTTCTTAATTGCATAGCGAAGACGTCTAGGGAAACGCGGCTAGGTTATATGATACCTACGCAATAGTCTTCATACTACCTTGCCATTTGGGTGGATTTTGAGTTAGGTATTTAATTATCTAAATACTTGCATATTCCATTACGAGGGTTACGGGTAATAAAACAAGAGACGACAACTAGGGAGTAGTGCATGATTAGGTAAACACATTTGTTTAACCATAAGAGTTTTCCATCATATTTACTTTTCTTGCAATTAGTATAGATTTAGGTGTAGTTTAATTAGTTTAAAACAAACCCCCATTAAACCTGAGATTTTACTTGCTTTCATAAAATATAAAACTACAAAAATACTCTTCTCTCAACCTTTAGACCTTAGTAACCATACAATTCGAGCCTACCCAAACTATTGCCCTAGAGAACGATAATAACCCCCCAAGTCTTTAATATACTACACTACAATGGTTAGGTACACTACCTAGGAGGGTTATGAAACTTTGGTTTGCAATCACCCACACATCAAGTTTTTGGCGCCGCTGTTGGGGAATAGTTTAGTTTCGGATTCTATCTAGCTTAGGTCTACTCACTAGATTCTTATCAAGTGAGATTTTCTATTTTTCTTTTTAGTATAGCTTTCTTCTAGTCTATCTTTTTTTTGTGTATTTGTTTGTAATTTTATTTTCATGTAACTAAGTTTTCACAATGGACAACACTGACCTACCACCGTCACTTGATTCACCAATCTCATTAATCACAGAGAAAATTTGTATGCTCAATTCATTCCTCGAATCATTAAACTTAGTTCCCCCTATCATCTAATACACAATTTGTTTGCACGAAAGAAAATAATGAAGAAGTAATGTTTGTTGAATTAATTAAGAAGTATGATGATTCTAGTGATGAGGAGTTAGAAGAAGATGATAATGTAGTAACAGGAGAGGAATTAGGAGTAAAGTACTTTGAGAAATTTCTAACTAGAAGCGAATTAGCATATCATAACTACTTAATGTGTGCCCCGATTCTATCCTTGTTCTTGAGAAACCCCATCATTGTAGGAGGAAGTCCTTCAAACCTTAAAATACCATGCAACATAGGACACGTACATGTGGGGAAGGCTTACATACATCTTAATTCCCCTATAAACATAATAACTCATATGCAATACAAGGTCTACTCAAAGTCCCTACATCAGGTATCGATCTTTGGCTCTATGTCCAAATCTTTTATGACCATGTCAATCCTGCCATAAGGCGAACCATCGATTAATCGGCCGGTCATAAGCTACATGACAAAAATGCCAAAGAATCTTGGGCACTTATAGAGGACCTTGTCCCTCTATAACAACGAAAGTTGGAATGACCTAAGAGACTTCGCTAAACAGAGCAAGGCAATCTATTTACCGTCAAGAATGTCCTTAATGGATCCGACTGTACTGTCGTCTCATTAAGCTTGAAATCAAGTCCAATGCGTTGATGGAACTCATCTTGTCCCTAAACTTCCGGTCGAGTGAACAAAATCGCTTCTTCATGTGAGATTTGTAGTGGCCCCCACGACACTCAATATTGCATGGAAAATCCTGAGCAAGCTTTTGTTAATTATGCATCCTCGCGTACCGACGAAGCAAGAGGTAAGTGGTTCACTTTCAAACCCGAGCAAAATAAGATGGTGACACCTAGTATCCTCAGGAAAAGTCTCCCAAACTTGAGGTGGAGGCTACCATAAAAGGCTCAAAACAAATTTTTTTCAAACCCACCTAAGTGTGTTCAACCTAATGGTTCCATTACCAATCGCCCCGGCAAACAAGAAGCCTATAAAATGTAATAATCAAGCAAAGCTCGAAGGATTGGGTGTCAGCTTTAGAGCATCGTAAGACGCTAATTAATCGAAGTTTAAAGCTCCCATTTCAAACACAACAAAGAGATGACAAATAAAATTGAAACATTCTAGTAGGACCATCATGACCGAAATGATGGGAGCACGCCCGAATGATACGGTTATGAGCCCGAAATTGAATTTAACAACCCCACCTCTTCATGTCACTTCTCGGTCTTACCGATAGGAGATCCCCAAAGCCTCCCGTCCCCTCTATCGATCAAGTGCTATTAAAAAAATGTTCAAGCCAACAAACCAATTTGTCAAAAAGACCCGACAAGTAACACTAACGTCAATAAAATTGTGAACACCAAAACCAAAGAACCCGAAAAATCCCTAAAATAAAGTTAAGGATTTGCATCTTAGGTTAGCCGAGTCTTGAAGTGCTAGCTGCACCGCGACCAAGTATACAATGAAATTTTGATAAAATATGTAAAGAGTTGAGAGTTAGATTAAAAATGGGTTCCGGTTCTATTAAGCTAATATACCAAAGAGTATAAAGGATCCTGGATTAGTTCACTTGCCTGTAGACTAGAAACTCTAAGCCTTTTGATACTTACCGATTAGTGTCGTGTGTAATAATCCCCACTATAGCTCATTCAAAAAGCTTAAAATTAGATATTATAGGAGATCGATCATAGTCTTTGGATTAGCTGATTGAACTAAGTCGGGATCCCATAGGCATCTGTAAAGAATGTAGAAGTGTCACACAGAAAAGTAAAGCTCTTAGAAACTTCTAGTCTTAGATATGGAAAAGACCCTACGGGCCCTTTTACTTTAGGAAGATGATTCTTTAGCAACCGCTGCTAGCGCCGTAATAGATGTGAAGAAAGCCAAAGAATAGCATAAGGAGAAAGGAATTACTAGTCAATATTTGGAGTTAGATAGAATCGACCTAGGTGAATGAGGATTACCCTAATTGGACTATGCCCTAGGAAAACGAGAGTCTTATGAACCATGACCTAGTACAAATGGGATAGGTACCCGACCCCTTACTATGCTAAGAAAGACTTTTTGAATTACCATTTGACTGGGGAGTAGGAAAGTAGTGCTTGGAAAGCCATTTGTTGAACTATCCAACATGACTTATGATTTATCATTAGGAATAGTGAAGTTCACAAATGAATCCGATGAAATTGCTTATAAAATGCCCCATAAGATAGAGAAATTTAATTCGTTATCGGATTTGGAAAAAGAGCATACATCATCGGTCTACTTTAGGAATGAGGAGGACAAGAAAAGAGGAGTAGATTATGTGATGAATAAGATATTAGGGTTTTATAACGAATGTTTAGAACTAAGACCCGAGTACCTAACTAGACTCGAAGGAAGTAGTAGTGGTGATAACATGAGTGATGAGGGAGTCACGTAAGGAGTGTGACTCCAAGTCTAGCTAGAAGACTTGTTAATAAACAAAAGCGCTTATTGGGAGGCAACCCAATTTTTAATTTCTTGCATTTTAGGACTGTCGTATGTTTTTATTCTTTAATATTTGTTTTAATATATTTGAATTATATGTGATCATGTTTTATTTTATATTCAACCTTGTCTTAATTATAATCAAAGGTATTTTGCATAAAATAAGTGTAGCGGAAAAAAAATATCCGGTTTTTAAGAACCAATATTCAAACATGTAAAATAAATAATTTTAGATTAGTTCACACTTTTATGTTTTGTTTGTTTATTTTGAGTCATATGTTTGTACTAACCGTTTTGTGTCTTATGTAGTAAATTTTATAGGAAATAACTAATAGGATATTGTGCAGAAACTTTTCTAGAAAATGAAGAATTTTTTTTACAGTCTGTGGAGACGGCGTCAGGAATTTTCCTGACGGCGTCACCACCTCAGCTACAGTAAAATTCGTATTTTCTTGAATTTTTGAAAAGTTATTTTTGTGTAATTTCCAGAATTTTTAATTTTCCTAACTCTTGCAAAAATCCACGATTACATTAGTACATACATTCTATCTTTATTGCTTTCTTAGGATTTTAATTCACAATCAATATGGTTGTATATCATTCTCCCGTAGAATTTTACGCTTGGTATAGTTGCTTTTTGTCTTTGATTTGCAGGTTATATTTGATAAGAAGAGCCCGAAAGTTCTTAGGATCTTCACATGGACGATTCTTGGATAAAGATTTAGCCGGTTTATCTTGTTTCTTCTCCATTATTGAGCAAAACCAGGGGAGTATTTATTTCTCTCGCTTTTCTTATTTTCCCTTTATTCATTTTCGGGTAATCATAGATTATTAGGGACAATGTTCAAAATAAGTGTAGGGGAAATAAAAGCCTTAGAAACTATTCCTTCAATTGCATTTGCTTTGTCCATAAAAAGATGTGTAATATACTAAAATATAGCGTAGACGGTAATTTTGACCCAAATTTAAAGTTTGTTATGGCATGTACCAATAAAACTTAGTATTAAAAGAGTTTCATGGATAGGAGTTATATGACTGGCAAAAAAACCATACCACTCAAAAATTCCACTAAAAAATTCCACCCCAAAAATGTGAGGTTCGACCCTAGATCTTTAGGAATTAAAGCATCCATTTTTTATGCTTTTGATGATTTT